>APFE030819186.1:0-30908 GCA_000404065.3 Pinus taeda | reverse complement strand
ACACAGTCAACCAAGGGAGGGATTAAGGGTGGCGAATCGACTTGGATAACAGGTTCAGCCTCCCTTTTAACGTCCATGGCATTCTTGGCTGAGGAACGCTCACTACTGTGAGAGGAATTGGGGTTAATGCACGAAATGGGGGGGACCTGGTTAACTTCTTCAGACATGAGGATGGTAATCTGGGCTGAAATCAGAGGGCGGTTCAAATTGCTCTGGAATTTGAAATGAGTGGACTGAAAGGCACTATTTGGAATCGAATGGCAAGTGGGGTTGCTGGGAGGAGGATCCTCAGGGGAGGAAGTGAGATTAATGGTTGTGAGCAGCGGGGTGGGCTGAGGGCGAGCGGAGGGACGCTTGCTGCTACCAGGTCGTTCACCCGAGCGGTTGCGTTTCCCTGGTCGCTTCATGATGCTGACCTTTGCCGAAAACTCAACAGAACCAGTTCTAAACCCAGAATTATGCCTCAGATGAACCGAGGGCACAGAACTGAATCGAAAAGCAGAGCAAAACACAGTAGAAGCACAAAACCGAGAGACAGAGCATATGAAACTTATGTGACAATGAATGAACCACTTACCCCGGGCCACCGAAGGGTGGAACCAGCTCGAATTTCCCCTCTGAGGCTAGACACCCTCTCACCTTCATATTTAGTTCTCAGAACGAACTGAACAGCAAAATCCTGAACCGATGGAATGGTAAAATCACCGGGAGCCTCCATGTAAATAACAATCAACAAGCTGCGTTGGGCTTCGGCCTCCATTAATGGCGTCGTCCTGCTCTGTCCGTTGGCCATAAAAACATTCCTCCCGCCTCCAGTCGAGCCCTGGGGCTCCACGCTGTGGAGCAAGTGGCAGTACGCGACGAGGTGATGCTACATGAATGCCATTTATGGCAGGAGGATCACCCAGATCCGGGATTATTATTATTATTATTATTTTATAATATAAACTTTTTATTTTTATTTTACTTTTCTTTATTTCCCTTTTTTATATTTTTTATAATTTTTAATTGCCTTTCTTTTTTTAACTTTTTTCTTTATATATTTTTCTCTTTTTTTAATGATCCTTTTAGATCTTTTTTTGTTTAAATCTCTTCTTTTTCTTTTTATAACTTTCTCTTTCCTTTTTTTTCTTTTTCTTTTTTTAAATATTTTTTTCGCTTGAATGACAAAATTGACAAAATGGAGAAACTCCAAAAACTATGCAACGAAATGCTTCAATCGCAACGACAACGAAGTTGACGGAGACTTAATGGCCAAAGGCTAGGATTGGAGAATGTGGCTCTAATACCAATGTAACGAACAAGGTTCGTATACGCAGCAATATACTCAGAAGATCTGATATATGTAAATATCCATGATAAGACAAATAATATACTATATAATAAATGTAGAATTGAGACTTCTGTGATTTGTCATAGTTATAAGAAGAGCTTTGGCGTAAATCACATAAGAAAGACCTTTGTCGACGCGCTTCGAACCAACTAGTGTGGTTCATCGTCAGGACAAGTTGAAGAAACAGATCTGGCCTAGCAAGTTAAATAGATTGAGCAGAGACTCCAACGGCTATATAACGGCTATTTTTGACCCTAGGACCCAGCTCAACTTATATTAATAAATTTAATATTATTATTATTTTTATAATATTAAAATTGATAATACAATATTCCATTTCTCGAAATTGGTAAAATTAGGTACTATGAATAGAATCTTACGTAATTTATTTAATTAAATAACATTAGGTTATATACTGAAGATATGAGATGATGATGATTACGAATGAGGGTCCTATATATATACCTACGTAGGTACCCTTTCAGGAATGGTCACGTCCTGTAGAGACATGTCTCTTCAATGCTAATCACTAGTTAATGTTCACTAATTATTCATTACTCTATTTAAATTATATATATGTGGTCTTTATATGGTTATTAATTAAATTTAAACATGAACGCTAGAAATATCATGGTTATGAATATGAATCATCGTTATCTAAATTCCTTTTAATGTAATATGCATATTATGAATTTTTTACAAAAAACATATATATAATTTTATTAATAAAAACAAATTGCAATATAACAAATTGAATTCAATTGACTTATTATTTTAATTATTACTTTTATTACTTTTCTTACTTTTTTAATTGAGCCATTTTATTATTATTATTTTACGATCTAACGCTTCACTACGACGTCTCCCCCATAATGGAGATGACATTTATTTTATGTTTTCTTTTAATTTAATTTTAGATCTAACGCCTCGTTGATCTAACACTACTCTACAACATCTCCCCCATACTAGCCTGTAAAGTGTTGAAAATAGTAGAGAGTGGAAGGTCTTCTCTGGCTCATGCCTTAGCTAGAAAGACCACGAGTTGTTCTTCTTTGACCATGGAGCGAATTCATGGATATGGTGAGCTTATTTTCAATTTGCAGGAATAACTTCATGAGTTCATGTGTAGTGTTGGAGGATCAGTTACGTGGTCCCTTCTTTGTTAGAAATATGAAAGAGAGCCAAAGATTATTTTCACAACACAAATCACACCACCTTGTATTTTATTTATCTCAAGGGTTACATATTTACAGTATCTAGATCAGTGACAAAGACACATCTAGATAGCTATTACAACTCATATAGGAAACTAGATACTTCTAGATTGACACCTTGGGACTCATAATGCCAACCACATATGACATGGAAGCATTACTTCCAAAACCCTCCCTTAATGCTTACATGTAGAAAATATAAAAAACACACATTACAACAATAAATAAATCTTTGTCATATTTGTCTGATATGGTCATCATCAACACCCATATCCACTCTGGAATCTCGCAAACACCGCTCTTTCACCACCACATTTTCAAGTTGTCACTTGACCTCCATTTAAAACATAAATTTAAAACATAACCGTCTCTAACCATCATTGATGAATGTTGCAGAATTGACGCTTCTCAACCTCTCGGAGCGCAAAGGGCCAGTGTCAATACTGAACCATCCTATGGAATTGCCACCATTTGTGAATCCATGGCCCTCCGCAGCCTTCATCAATTATCTAGGATAGCATTATGGATACAAAATGTCTTCAGCAAACAATTCTACAACTTGACCTTATAAAATAACCTGTACTAATGCTCCCGGAGCACGACAGGTCACACTAGCTTGACCTTATTAAGAAATCCCTGTGACTAATGCTCCCAGAGAATGACGAATCACATTAGTCTGTTAATTAATTGGCTTGTTCTTTGTGGTTCTGCATCATTTGATTCTTGCACATAAAAATCGTACCATTAAAATTTCTACCAACAATTCTTATTTTTTTAATAAATAATATATCACCATCACTATCTTTAAAGAAAATCTTCTCATGAGTGAAACTGAATATGTAGCTAACCGACAAAACCTTTACAACAACCTCTACAACATTGGATCCTTTTTTTTCACTGGCAACGGCTTGACTTCAATGCGATAGCTTAAATTTACCCACCTTGGATTTTCTTAATCAAGCCAATGTATCATATTATTGATATGCATCTTTGTTGTGTCGTACCTGATGAGCTCTTGGATGAAAGCCGTAGCTAAGCTTCACAATGAATCCCATAGAAGACTTTTTTGACATGAAAATCAACTTTGAAAATAAAAAATTAATAAACCTTTTTTTTCACGTGAAGACTTCCCCAATAAAATATGTCTCAAACCAATAAAAGCCGTAGCTAAGCTTCACAATGAATCCCATAGAAGACTTTTTTCACGTGAAAATCAACTTTGAAAATAAAAAATTAATAAACCTTTTTTTTCACGTGAAGACTTCCCCAATAAAATATGTCTCAAACCAATAAATAACCTTAACTTATTCAACTTTAAGATAAGGATATAACGTTTTCACCAAAGCATTGTAAAGAAACTTGGCCAACTTATTATTTATGTCGCTACCTTTTGAAGAAAAAAAAAATATCAAGAGCATTTTATCCTCCACCAATTTGCAATTTGGCCATCGTTGGGCTCAAACTCTGCACAAGCCACCTTCTGAGCTCCTTAACAATAAGCAAAGAGGTAAATCTAATTTCAGATCTAGATCTGCATCACATAACGATCTCCTCATACAGCTCGCTCGTAGTGCTCTGAAGCGATCCCCCAATGATTAACTTTTCCCTCACGCAGGTAGGCAAATTGCGATCTCCCACGCAACTCCAAAGTGATTTCGCCATTTTGAAGAGCAGGACGGAGAGGAGACAGGCGGGATCGGTGGAGAATTTGTGGATCGGTGTTGGTGTAGCCAGCTAAGACGGGAATGTGTTTTCTGAGCAACCTTCATGCATAGCGCCAAGGTCAACGCAGATCTTCTTAAGGGATTTTTTTTTGTAAGAGTTGCAAGGAGCAGATCCAGGCCTATCGACTTCTAATCTGGCGATGCACTGGGCACAAAACTCGTCTGGGTAGGCTCTTTCGCCCGCTTAAATACTGTGCAACACTTGGCGAGTTCTCTTCTCCCAATCTGCGGCTCCAATCTGCAATTAATTTCTTCAGACTTCAACAACGTCTTTTAATAGCAATGAACACACCCAAAAGCTAGATCTACACATAAATAAATCTACATACTGAAACACTGAAATCAAACACTCAACACTCAACTAATTTATTTACATAGGATTAATAAACTCAAGGCTCTCTCACATCTTCCTGGCCTTCCCATAAGGGAATCAAGCCAGCATGTTAGAAATATGAAAGAGAGCCAAAGATTATTTTCACAACACAAATCACACCACCTTGTATTTTATTGATCTCAAGGGTTACATATTTATAGTATCTAGAATCTAGATCAATGACAATGACACATCTAGATAGCTATTACAACTCACACATAGGAAACTAGATACTTCTAGATTGACACCTTGGGACTCGTGATGCCAACCACATATGACATGGAAGCATTACTTCCAACATTCTTCAGTTTGACTACAGGATCGAGTGGCAATTTGCGTTTAGAAAGGATGAGTTGGGAACTATAGTTATTGATTGAAGGAAGGACGAGTTATAACTCCAGTGATGATTGGAGAGAGAACCAGTTTGACTTAGCTAACTAGTCAATCACAACTCAAGTTTTAAATTTGTAACTTGCCTATCATAGCATGGATTGAATCCATAAAAGAAGGACGAAGGCACAAAGATTATTCAATTGTTGGGTGCATGAGTTTGTATGAGAGCTCTTTGCTTGTGGTGTGCGTAGCCTTGAGGAGCAAAAATGCATGGGTTTATTGAGCAGATTTGCGCAAGGATTTAGGAGTTGCATCCTAAATAATGGGAGAGCAAGTGCACACAAAAATAGGAGCTATTTGTGCTACAATGTAGGAGATTTTGTGCATAAGGAAATAGGCCCTAATACACTAGGAAATAGGGCTGCTAGTGCGCAAAGGATTAGGAGTAGGAATTGTGAGATTTGCAAGGTGAGTCCCAGCTAGTTCAGCAAGAGAACAAGGTTGTTCTCAATATGAAAGATTTCCTTGTAAAATATCCAAATGCCCAAGCTCAATCAATAAAATATTACAACAAAGAAAGCAAGTTTTCCCATTTGGGTTTCCTGTGTAAACAAGTGTGTCAATTTGTGTGATTGTGTTTTTATCTGTGATTATATTATGCTGCTTATCAGTTAAGAAAATTTGTATCTTAGTGAAAGTGAATTTGGTTTCAGTTTTCAGATATTCATCTAATTAGTTGCAGAATTTCTTGGAAAATTAACATAGAGCGCCTCTTAGCACAATAAGATTGATTCGCTAGTTGGTACTTTGTTCTAGGATCATCACCATTACCTATTTTTTTAAATATATTTGCTTCCTTAGGTGGAATTATTACAATAACCAATACTCATGCTCTTAGGCCATCATCAATAGTTTTGATTTTTTCCAGACTAAGTATTGGTTATAATTCATAGTTTTATGCAAAAACATTTCTCTGTGAAACATATCATAGCCCAACTACTTGCTATAAGCTCTATGCCATGCCCACAAAACATTGAATTGCACGCTGTTTATCTGCATGTGTAAAAGGAAATGGACACAAGAGAGAATGAGGAGACCTTAATCCTAGGCATTACCCCAAATTTGATAATGATGGATTGTAATCAAAACAGTTTCTCACATAAAGAACTGACTATTTTCTACTAATATGCAGTACTGAAAATCTAATTCATACAATGAAAGGGCAAGTTAGTCAATCAGAATAAACTTCAAGAATACACCTATTAAATCCTTCATGCTTACCAAAAGAAGAACAGGAGTTCTTACCAGGTTGCATAAAAATCAACCAAGACTGGCTGATCTGATTTTTGAAGCATGTCATCAAATGATGAGAATGTCTGTTTTGCCGCTTGTACCTACTTAAACATGATGGCAGAAGCAGAACTGAACAACATTAGATCAAATTATTCAACTCATCCATAAACTTGAAAAATACAAACTCCAAACCCCACATCTAACTAGATCAAAATAGGGAAAATTGTGTGGCCTCACATCAACCCACATATTAGATTGCATTTTGCAACTTACTCTGCATAGTGTTCAGGTTGAAGAAACCAGATTGAATATCTCACAAGGAAGGTTTCAGATTCATTCTTTATGAATAGGAATTTAAATACTAGTACTCTAAGCAGTTGTGAAAGAGACAAAGATGTCATGGGTTTCTGAAGGAAGATGAAACGTGGTACTTGAACTAATTCTTGAAAGAAATCAAGTCGTTTGCATGAATTCTTCTTTGAGGTCCACTTGAAAGTTTACATTTAAATTTCCATACTGAAACAGGTTTCCTTTTACAAAGAAACAAATATGATTTTGAGACACATTGTGGGACCTTTATTGCTAGTTCCTGCCATTTATGTATACTTTCAAACCCACGGTGCAGGAACTGCACCCCCATGCCCCCTTCCCCACCAGCCCCCTGGTCTGGAGTCCGGAACCTTACTCCAGACAGGACCGCCATAGGACCCTCCTCCAGTCCATGGTTCCAAAATTCGGGACCATGGTCCCTTGTAAATAAGATGCTCCCTGGTTCTGTATTGCTATGTTTTGGCTATGTAATGATCTGGAACATATCATGATGATAAATGAAGGTGAATGGCCTAAAAGGTGAGCAAAACTTCCTGCATTCTTGGCACCTAAATTCATCTGAAGTTTAATGTCCAGGCTCAAGTTTAATATTTCCGGACTGAGTTCATCACTATGGTATGATATATCACCTTAACACTGCACATTACACATGATCGCATCATCCAATGAAGCATTGAGAACACACTGTTTCATCTGGTTTTCGGGGTCTTAACTAAGAACCCTGTTACTACACCATTTATGATGAATATGTGAATGCTGTTGTCATTTCTTTGGTCCTAACCTATGTACAAACATGCATGTTCCATATATTTTGCAAATAATTTGGTATTTTGGATGTTCTTTTTTAATATAAATGCAATATACAAATACATACATACATATACTAAGTCACAGGACACCTCCTTAGGGGTTCCATGTCCTGTATTTCGCTTGTCGGACACAATACGACCCATAAAATGTGTCCTAAAATCAGGACACATGTTTGGGCTGTGTCGGACACGTGCCCTAACATGTCCTGACTTTAGGACACATGTCCCACTGAAATCCCAATGTAAAAAGTGTCGCATCTTGATTTTTCTTCATTTTTTCTGTCAATTTCGTGTATGTTCGTTAGGCATTAGCCAACATAGATCTTAATGACCCAATGCGAGCCAGTGACTTTTGATGATGTGTCTCTTGAAGGGTCATCCTCCACACCAACAAATGCAGTTGGAGATCTTGGATTGGGCATAAAGGAGGAGGATGGAGCAGAGTCAAATGGCAGTGGTAGTGATGGTGATTATGGCAGGGAGGACTTGGACTATTGATAGAGTCATGACTAGTGTGTCATGAACAGTACCACTGACAAGCTATGATATTCCTACCTATTTTGTATCTACTCTATTTTGTATTTTCCAGTGGCATTCCCTCTGTACCTATGTAATACATTTTGATTTTGATGACTTAATGAAAAATCTGAAATTTATGGTTTTAATATCTAAGTTCTACTTCTAAATTTCTAGTTTTATTTTATCAATCATGATATTTCTAAATTTCTAGTTTCTTATGTGCTTGAACAATTGTTAATAACATGAACAATGAACATTGAACTACGAACATCATTGATGTAGTAAATTAATAAACTAGTTCTAAAATTGTAAAATTGTAAATACCAAATTGGTAAATTACTAAATAGATATCATCATGATTCATATCCGTAAATATTCTAATTTCTAAAAAATATAAATCAGACACTATATATATATATAATGTGTCACGTGTGTCCTATTGCCTAGGTCATTGTGTCTCGTGTCGAATACTCGTATTTACGTGTTCTTTGTGTCCTCGTGTCATGTGACTTAATATATATACATATATGCTTCTAGGACACTTCACTCCAAAGGATATTTGGAAAATGATGTTGATGATGCTCCTGTTCTCAAAAATGCTTTTGCTTTGCTCCCACTTTATGCAACCTTGTTTTGAACACTAGTAGCCTTTGGTCATCCTCATGTGCGTAACTTTGCACTATTACAGCAGAGTATTTCATTGTTTCAAGGTTTCCCATCATTATTTTTAGCTAATTTATTTATAAAGTCCTGTAGCATGTGGCAATTCATTTGTAGCCCACACTTTTGATAACTAGGGTTTCAAACAAAATATCACGATGTTAACTTTGGTAAGTAAAAGGGGTTTTTATTAATGTACAAAGAGTAAAAAAATCACAATTTCACTTGTTTCCTTAGTTTCAGGGTCTGAACGTATACCTTTTCAACAAAATCTAAAAATTTTATGCTAACCAAGATCTTCTAGGTTATGCAAAAGAAGAATATCTTTAACAATCAAAGTCGTCATTCTGAGTGTAATCTCTTACAACAAATCAAAATATATGTATCATGGATCGTTAACAGCATAATCTTATTATAACTTTTAGTCTTCAGGCTACACACACACATATATTAACTTGGGATGAAACCACTGGAAACCCCGGAGTACTTCCCCACATTTCGTGGATGGTAAACCAAGTAAATTATCGGCCCTGATTACGGGGCCTCACCCCAAGGGAATCTGAGAGAGTCAAATCCATAGTCAGCAACAACTAGCAACAATATCAAAGAACTTCACATCTGGCTCTAGACCACTTGAGCTAACCCTTGTGGCTATATGTGTGTATGTGTGTGTGTGTAAACATTCATACATACATACATACATATGCATGTTTGTATGTATGTGTGTATGTAATAATGTATACATACATACATACATATATACATATACACACATACACACATACATACATATATACATATACACACATACACACATACATACATATATACACATACATACATACATACATACATACATACATAGTTGAAAAATGTATATCGTCAAACCTCATTCGAACCTCATTGGAAAATTCAAACTCAAATTGAATTTAATCATTACCAAGCCCAAACTCAAATTCGAACCATGTGACTTAGTCAACTATAGCTTTGATCAGTCAAAAGTGGAGGCGGCACAAACCCTAGAAAGTTGAAACCCAAGAGATAAACATTGAGGAAAAAAACACAGAGAATTTGGAGGAAGACCCTAGAAAAGAACCACATGAACCACAATTGAACCACTCTCCTCTAAAAGGTTGTCCAAAATCAGTGCCTGGAAGGGGAGCATGGTATTACATCTAACAAATAAGGGATCACTCTACTCACATCCTACCCCATAATTGAGACCATAAAAACAAAACAAAAGGATCCAAAACCAAACTACACATGGCCAAATGACAAATGAAAGAAACGTGTGCACTACAAAATTTCAAGAAGGAAATGAAGAAGCAATCCACCAAAGCAGCCTTGTTCCATTTGTATATGTGGTTATTGGTGGTTTTGAAATGGTTGTAATTTGTTACTAACCTACCAATGGATGCATCATATGTGGCCCATAATACTTACTATGGAGAAACATAGAGGGATAAATGACAATGTGGGACACCTTGTCAAACCGGTGTTAGAACTTGGAAGAGAAAAAAATTGTTTGTAGTTTTTGTACCTTATTCAATGGATGGATTTATTTGACATAGGAAGATGCTAGATTTGTATGTTGAAAATACTTCAAAGCTTCATTTGCTTTGAAGGCAAAGCAGCTCAAGGAGAGGGAATTGTTATGGCTCCTACAGATAATGTACTTTAGGAATAGACATTTACATTCTTTGTTAATTACATGGTAATCGGTACTCTTTTAGGATGTTTTTTATTTATAATTGCAACATGCATGTCCTTCCCCATTATGGGAATATTACAATCAACTGTAGTCGACTTACAATAGGAATATAGTGTAGCCAACTTACAATAGGAATGTGCACATTATCCACACTTGAAAGCACTTTCGGTGAGACGCAATGACTAGGGGGTATCTATTCTGTCAATATCGACCAATGATTGCACTTGGCCCTGTTGTCGCCTAAGATGCACACCTAGATTAATGTGGGAAAAGCCTTCAACCCCACTAGGTGTGGTCTTTAAGGTGCAATGATCAGAGAAGGGGTTGTCACCTATTCCCAACTCTCTTCGTTTAGGTTTTCTCCTAGCTAAACTAAGGGGGATGGTCCCTAAAGATGACTCTAAGAAGAAATTTTGCTAAGGACAACAAGCTCTAGAAGGTTAACGATGTTAACTGAATTAGTTAAGGCTTCACTTGTTTAGCAACTTGAATTAGATCTTAAGATTAGATTGATTAGGAAGTATATAGCAATTAAGAGCATATAACAATCAACAATTTATATAAGGCCATTATGTTCACTAGATATCCTGCAAGACAAATATGGTTAGACCAGGGTAAAATATACTTGTAAGAAATATATGTTCACAAATGAATCAACAATACTTGCAAATGAGATATATCAAGAAAAAATCAAGTAGTTGCACAATTGGATAAGTTGCAAAGCAAGGGTTTAGTGAAATAAAATCACAAGAGATTATACACAATTTGAGATATGGGCAATAGAAATAAAACAAGACTTGCAAAATAAGTAGAACTTATACTTGTATTAAAGAGAGATGCTCCAAGAGATAGAACGATATCAAAAGACAATGATCATGGAATTGAGATTGAAAAGTACAAGAGCAATGAAATGTAATGTTTGCAAGTAGAATGAAATGTTCACAATTCAACTTGTATAATAATCAATTGCAAGATGAGACAAACTTATGTGAGTGTGTGAAATCAAGTGGTCTTGGTAAATTTTAGTTAAATCCTATTCTACGGTGAGACTTCCCTTCAATTCTTCAAAACTTGGTAAGGAATGAGGTGAATTGCAAGAAGGCTAGGATGAGGAGGCACTTTTCCTCCATTAACGATACCCACCTAGACTTCAAGACAACCAACGTGCCTTTGTTCCTACAAGGGCTCGGCCACAAGAGCACTGCGAGGTCACATGTTTTAACCTTTCCTCCCAACTCAAATTTATAGAACTGAATGATAGTTAGAAAAGATTGTACTATATTTTTATCAACCAAGTTTATGCTTGGAGGTGAATTTTAGAGAATGCAAAGCAAGATCTAAAATGCAAATTAGTTAAATGCTTCAAGTGAGATTTAAGAGAAACGCTTCAAGTGAGATGCAACAATTAGCTTCAAATGAGAAGTATCTTAGGATTATCAATATATCACTTCACTTTAAATTGATCAACTTAATGATTTAAGGAGTGTGTCTAGATTACTTAAGTGACCAATGAAGCAAATGATGTTACTCAAATGAAACACTTAACAATGATAAAAAATAGCTCTATTACAATGAATAAATAACAAGTTAGACCAAGAAAGCAAATTAGATCAAATAGCTAAGTAAATCACAAGAATAATTACATCAACCATATGACAAGTGATTTTAAAGCTATTTGCAAGAAATTAAATCTAGATCTAACAATTGGATTTAGTGAACTAGTGATAGCAAAATGATCAATTTAAGAGATTAGATCTAAAATGCAACAAGTAGGAAAATGAAAATAATCTAGTAAACACAAAATGAACTAGTTAGATCTAAGAACTAAGATAGCAATAAAATGAAAATTAAGCTAAAGAGTTAGTCACCACCAGAAAGATGTCCTCCTTCCAAATGAGGAGGCAAGATACCAAGGGGAAAACCCCAAGCTCCCTCAACAAAAAAGTTCTTTTATTAATATTACAAAGAGAGCCCCTCTAAAGACAAGAATGAGGTCTCTAAATCTTCAAGGAGGGTTTACAAAAGTATAGATCTTTGAAAGAGAAACCCCTCCTCAAACTACAAGAATTGAAAGAGGAATTTTACAAGGCTTATAGTAATGATTTACAATGAATTTTCCTAACCAATCCCCTGACAAAATTTTCGCTCAAATCCTAGTCGTCCAAGATGAAGAAAATTTCACAAAGAAGAGACGGAATGTCCCTCTTTTGCTCACAATCAAGGAAGAAAAGGCCTCCAAAAATTTTGATCTTGATTTTAGAAGCCTTTAATGAATGATTTATTCACAAAATATACTTGAAACCCTAGCCATCTAGCCTCTTAGAGGCAGATCTGCGCAAGGGTTTGGAGGAAAAATAAATGGCTTAGATCACGAACAAGTATAGGCTCTAAGCTTCAAAAAAAAATTGATGATATCTCCTCAAATTCCCAAGCATTCACCTACAAACAAATTATGATAAATTTCCATGCTAAAATCCTCCTTTCCAACTAGATCTATGCAAGCCAAGAAGGATAGAAACAAGTATATGCAAGGAGATAAGATTGTATACACTGAGGTATGAAAATATTTACAAAATTTACAATTGCTAATCCAAAGGGTGTGAGGACACCTCCGCCCTTTAGTAAACAAAAATAAGCTCTTAAAATAGCAAATTTATTCAGTTAAAGCACATTAAAATGAGAGAGAGATTTAAAGATAAATAATTTGCTCAAGCAAATGGCAAGGAAAGTTGGAAACTCCCTTTGAAATATTTTTTATGGTTAAGCCCTTTGAGAGAAACCATAGTGGGTCCTTCCACTTCTATCCTTAAGAGTTGGTTAGTTCAACCATAAATGTCCCCAAACGCTCAAGATCTGATTTAGAAAAAGATCTCTACACACTCAAAATAGTTTTGTTAGATCACAAGGAGATAGATAGCACAATGAAAGAGAGGACTAGGGGTTCAACTAAAAACCCACTAACGCCTCTAATTCTAAAATGTTTTTCTAAACTCAAATACTAATGTAAGATACCTCACAAATAATAGATCCACAATTGGTAAGTGAAATAACAAAAATTTTGATTAGCACCAGTAGAGTATTAAGAGGCAAAAAATCAGAAAGTTTTACCATAGAAGCCAGAAGAAAAACACTACAATGCATAAGCCCCCTAAGTCTTTTCTTTATGATTCAAAAAATATTGAGTACATAATCCAGCAGAGCTTCACTTAGCCAACGGCTCGATTTTTATGTCTTACAATGAGAGAGCAAAGGCTCAATTTATAGAAAAAAATGAGAGAGAACTCCTCTCCAAGTGGAAATTTCTAGATCCAATGAGAAAATGGCATGATCCATGTCAAATGAATATGAACCCTTGATGAGCCTACACAGATCCTAAGGGAAGGTAGTCGTTTTGCTTGAAGTTCTTGATATTAATTAATTGCCAAAGTGTTTTGGGCCACCAAAAATTATTTTCCAATTTTTCTCGAAAAATTCTCATTTTATTTAACAAACTTGGACCATCTTCCTTGAGAAAATCGATTTTTTGGACCATTAATCATTGTGAAGGAACAACGAATTTTCCTTGGCATTATTCCTACTTGATTTGTCGAGATTCCTCAACTTTTTGACTTGACTTCTTTCTTAGGAAAGTCCACTTCACATTTTTTTAATCTGCTTCCACTTGAAGATAATTTTTATTTTCTCTCATTTTATTTTCTTGGTAATTTATGGCTAAGTAATTGCCAGTTTTGCCAAAAAAAATGGAAAAAATAGGAAATGAGTAAAGACACATTTTTGACCCTCAAAGTGTGTCTGGATAGAAAGTTGACGTGTTGAGGTCTAATTTTGAGTACTCATACCCCCTACAACTTCTATAGACAACATTTATTACATTTTACATCAAATAATTATTAAAAATCCTAACCAATGGAATTTTTTTATAATTAAAAACTTACACTTTTGACACAACCAAATTCAAACTTTAGAGATGATATAGTATGGCAATTTACATAGACTTTAGACACTAGGACTCACCCAAGACTTTACCATCAAGCCACACTCTAGCTTTGGGGGATATTTGGGAGAAAAACTTAACTAATTATTTAGTGTTGAGAAACACAAATAATTAGCCAAGGAAAAACACACTCTAGCAAAATCCTAAGCTAGCTAGGTGTGTTACATGACTCTATTTTCACCAAACTAGAATCATTTTACAATATCCCCGCAAGGCTGCAGAATGTTGACCAAACGTTGCATGATGATGATGATGATGATGTTTGAAATTTTGGAGTTTCTAATTGTTGGATCGCTTTGAATTGTACTTTGATCATGAAGTAGCTGACCAATCTTCGAATGTACATTTGAGTGGTCAACAGGCCCCATCTGCAAGGAACAACTTGTTGAAATATGTAACTAGGTTCGGTCTTCATAATGACAGATGTAATCATGATTTTATGTATTTAATGAAAAGAGAAAAATAATTTTATTATTGTGAATCTTGAGGCATGGGTTACATGCTCAAGAGAATTTATTTTTATAGGTTAAAGCACCCATTGAGTGCTTCTAGGTTTGTTATAAAGTCATTGAGTCATTGTCATGTATGAATGACCCTTTTGGGCATGTTACATATTGTAAAGAAAATTATGAGTCGAATTAGAGTCAAAAGACCCTCCAAGACCAAGTCAATCATGCAAGCATCAAGTCAGCCTAATGGAGCAACAAGTCGGCCTAAGGACATGTCAGGTCAACCTAATAGGAGGCTCAAGGAAGCCTATATATAGGACACTCGGCCTCATTTGGAGAAGACAAACACACTCACACAAGATCGATCATAAAGAAGAAAAGAAGTGCGAAGAAGAGGAGGTCGAAGGAAGAAGAAGAATTCGAAGTTTTGGGTTTTGTTTTAGGCTACTTGTCTCCACACGTGCGAAGGAATTAGAACACATATTGTTGTTGTAAAGTCGAGTTGCATAAGCAAAGTTAGGTCACCAAAAAGAGTTGTTCTAAAAGTTGAGTTCTCTAAGAGAAAGAATCTACCTAAGCAGAGAAATGAAGTTGCAGTCGAAGCTGCAGTAAAAGTTTCAGTAGAAGTTGCAGTTTTCGGGAAAGTCGAAGGTGGAGTTGCAGGATAGGACAAAGTTGCTAGAAAGAGGAGCTACTCAAAGGAGCATTGACCTGGTCTTGGAAGGGTTCTTGGTCAAGGGTCTAGGTCTTGGAATTCGTCAATTGAAGATTCTATAAGAAAAGAATTCGTTGGATTTTCCTCTCAAGCTTGTGAGGTTTTGGCCCTGGCTAATCGCCTACATCTTGTGTCCTTTGTCTCATTGTTCTTTATGGTCTGATAGTTGTTTGATGAAGAAAGAACACATAATAATAAAGAAGTACAAGAAGAACCTGATCAAGAAAAGTAAAAAGTCCTCACAAGCAATTATCATTATTAGAGAAATCATCTAATATCTTTGCCCTTTCTCAACATGGTATCAGAGCTAAGGTAACAAGTCAAGGAAGGGCGGCTCAATAAAGGAGACTCAAGTATCAAATTTTGAGAAAAGTGTCAAGGATATCAAAGCATCAAAAAGATTCCCTCATCTCTAAGGCATTTCAAGGACAAAGATCACATCGTCATCTTGAAGAAAGTCAAAACCTTCGATCAAACGAGCATTCTTGGGATCCACACTCAATCATCACCTCAAAGACCCTATCTCTGCTCAAGAAAGGAAGGACTTGGATCTTGATCTAAAGCATCTTGAAGACTACTCATCCAAGGGTAGCAAGATCGAAGGCGTTGTCTCATCAAAGATATCAAGGCAATCTCCCTCTCTTTAAAGCAAAGGATGTCATCTCAAAAGAAAATCCTAATCCTTGAAGAAGATCATCCAAGAAGCATCAAGAAATCATCAATCATGATCAACAAAGGGATTAAGTTGAAGAGCTCATCTTCACTTGACAAGTATCTTTATTTCTATAATTAAATCTAGTAAAATGACTTCATTTTGCAAGGAGAACAATAAGTTGGTTGGGTCATCGAACTTCCTTGCATGGAAAAGGAGGATAGACTTAGTCCACAAGGAAAATGAAGTTATTGATCATATTAATGGCAAATTCTCCAAACCATATGAAGGGCAAGAACTATCTAAATATATGAAAAAGAATCTAAGGGCTCAAAGGATTCTTATAGGGTCCATCAAGGATTCCCTCATTCTTTATATAGCAAAGTTGACAACATCAAAAGAGATATATGATAAGCTAGTAGAATTATTCTCTAAAAGCACGACAGGAAAAATCATATCACTAAGATTTGATCTATTCAAATTGAAAGCATCAAAGGATGAAGGGATATCTACGTGTCTCAAAAAAGAATCTCAAATAAGGAATCAACTTCAAGATCTAGGAGAGATGATATCTGATAAAGAAATGATTACCATTGTTCTAAATGCTCTAACTAATGAACAAGGAAACCTTATATCAAAGGCCTATGAAGAGGAGAAAGCTATCCCATTCAATAATTTGTGGTCACTATGCAAGATCGAAGAAAACAAGTTGAATGCAAAAGGTGACACAGGATCAGATGAGCAGGGTCAAACATTTGCTGTCATGTCAAGAAGCAAAGGGATATTTGTCAAGTTTGGTCCTCAGAACAAGAAGAAGATCAATATGTCGCAAATCCAATGTTGTAGATGTCAAGGATATGGGCACTACAAGAGAGACTGTCCTAAGCTCAAGAAGGATAGCAACAAACGAACAAGGGAAGAAGCCCATATCACTGAAGAAGTGGAAGACGCTGAAAAGAAGAAATTCAAGGAGGAAGTAAAAGATCTCTACTATTATTTAGATAAGTTTTCCTCACCTAGTTCTTCTCAAGTTTATGTTTTCTGTTATAAAGTATAACTATCATATTAGGAATCATTAGAAGCATGATAGAATGCATCATGTTAGAAGATGGCATCATAGAAGCATACGATTGAAAGCAAGAGCTCGTGACATCATCATAAAGAAGCATGAAAGATAGCTGAAATAGAAATCTATGGCTGTCATCTATAGAAAGATGTAGCTCTTGGTAACCTCATTAGAAGCATAAGTAGTACTTATGGGAAAAAGAAAGTCACCTAGCCTAAAGCTCATCATGCATCATTCAAAAGGAGCATTTGCAGGATGAAGATGATCAAGATCCTTCATTGGAAGGTTCACCTACTGGAAGAAGCCAGTGTCTCGCTAGGAATTCCAACCTGTATGGTATTCATGGAATGATGGTATGATGTCGAAAGAAGTGAAGCAGATCAAGGAATTGAAGTTCTTTCAATCAAGAAAGTTGTTGAAGGAAGTCTAGATGACCTAAAAGGGTAATGAGGTATGTATGCTTGTATTTGATATAATAGAGTCATGTCATATAGTTGCAAGTAACATGGATAAATACTCTATCTCCAGAGCATGATCAAAAGGAAGGATCTCTTCCTTGGAAAGGATGCAGAAAGGCATGGATCACACATTGCCTAGATGAAATGAACATAATATGTCCTCATATGAAATATGAGGTGGTTGACAATATCTGTAGGAATTCTAATTGAAAGTTCCTTGAAACGAAATGTGTGAAAAAAGAAAGAGATCATGAAATATGCAACTATGGAGAAAGCAATCAACATTCAAGGACTAAAAGATTTGACTATGATATCTCCATGAAAGATACGAAGACGTTGATGAAGTCTGAAAAAGAAAGAGACCCTTGACAGTATATATCTTTTGGAGATGTGTCGATATGTATGTAGGATGTTGATTCTCGCAAGAAGATGTCATGATGAAAGACCATCATAAAGGTAATTTTGATTTAATGTTCATTTCTTATTTTTGAATAATATCTAGATGGGCTTATGCAGGGCTGCCAAGTGAAGAGTTGTGGATGTCTTCCACAACTGATGCCCATGTAGTAGGATGAAAGATCCTTAAGGAAACATGGCATGAAGAAGGCAACATGGCATGAAGGAAGACCAAATATGGACTAATGGATCACTTTCCAATGAAAGGAATGATGACAGGACTGACTCATGGATGAAAGTGATGGATGGTCTATGCCCTACTAAGAAGTCCTGAAAGATGTAGACTCTATGACAAAATTAAAAAAAAAATCATGACATCAAAGGAAGGAGTTCTACAAGCAGCTGGTTGTCCCATATTCTCCACCTAAAGAGTTGCTAGAAGAAAGTCCTGGTCAAGAGGGAGCTTGGACAAATCCCTGATTAAGAGGGAGCTTGGGTACATTCCTTTTATGAAATGGGTTGGTCATCCCTGGTTAAGAGGGAGTGACAGATATGGTTCTCTACTTCATGTGTCATGCACTAAACCGGCACTGACAGTCATAAGTCTTAGTGAAGGCCATGAGGAGAGATAGACACATCCTTCTTGTCTTCACCTGGGAAGATAGAATGGAGGATTGGATAAGCATCTAGCATCTGACACTCTTTCAGGATGTGGTAGGGCATCCAAGATAAGAGTGGTCGTAGAGGATCAATATTCTTTGAGGACTAGGAATCCAAGATAACAATAGTCCTTGTGGAACATACTCTGAGAGAACTCGAGTGGGGTATGTTCTGAGAGAAACAATGATGAGGGTGTCTATCAATCATTGGTCTCGCTAGCATTGTGCTCAAATCTTGTGGAGAGATAGAGTTGTTAGTCAAGGCCTTGCTATGTGACAATGCTGGAGGATATGATATTATACAGATGGGTTACCAATCTGACTCTTCTTATGAGAATTCTTCAGATTGAGAATGTCCAAGTACCTTGTACGGATTAGGAATACCCCCCTAGTTAAAAGGGAGTGTTGAAATATGTAACTAGATTCGGTCTTCATAATGACAGATGTAATCATGATTTTATGTATTTAATGAAAAGAGAAAAATAAATTTATTATTGTGAGCCTTGAGGCATGGGTTTCATGTCAAGAGAATTCATTTTTATAGGCCAAAGCACCCACTGAGTGCTTCTAGGTTTGTTATAAAGTCATCGAGTCATTGTCATGTATGAATGACCCTTTTGGGCATGTTACATATTGTAAAGAAAATTATTTGAGTCAAATTAGAGTCAAAAGACCCTCCAAGACCAAGTCAATCATGCAAGTATCAAGTCAGCCTAATAAAGCAACAAGTCAGCCTAAGGACATGTCAAGTCTGCCTAATAGGAGGCTCAAGGAAGCCTATATATAGGGCACTCGGCCTCATTTGGAGAAGACACACACTCACACGAGTTCGATCATAAAGAAGAAAAGAAGTGCGAAGAAGAGGAGGTCGAAGGAAGAAGAAGTTGAAGTTTTGGGTTTTGTTTTGGGCTACTTCTATGCACATGTGCGAAGGAATTAGGGCACATATTGTTGCTGTAAAGCTGATTTGCAGAAGCGAAGTTAGGTCACCAAAAAGAGTTGTTCTGAAAGTTGAGTTCTCTAAGAGAGAATCTACCTAAGCGAAGCAAAGTTGCAGTAGAAGTTGTAGTAGAAGTTGCAGTCGAAGTTGTAGTTTCTGGGCAAGTCGAAGTTGTAGTTTCTGGGCAAGTCGAAGTTGCAGTTTTTGGACAAGTTGAAGGTGTAGTTGCAAGATAGGTTGAAGTTGCTTGAAAGAGGAGCTACTCAAAGAAGGAGCATTGACTTGGTCTTGGAAGGGTTCTTGGTCAAGGGTCTAGGTCTTGGAATTCGTCAACTGAAGATTCTATAAGAAGAAGAACTTGTTGGGTTTTCCTCTCAAGCTTGGAGAGGTTTTGGCCTTGGTTGATCGCCTACATCTTGTGTCCTTTGTCCCATTGTTCCTTATGGTTTGGTAGTTGTTTGATGAAGAAAGAACACATAATAATAATCAAGTACAAGAAGAACCTAATTAAGAAAAGTCAAAAGTCCTCGCAAGCAGTTATCATTATAAGAGATATCATCTAATATCTTTGCCCTAGATTTCTCAACACAACTTGCTTACTTAGGTGAGACCACTAGTGTGGCACTAAACAAAGACTTGCAAGTCTTGTCAAATCTCCAAAAAAATGCAAGTTCAACTTCTACCCAAAAAAATGGACCCAAACACTATCAACATGGAAAAAGACATCAATTTAGGGTAATGACAAAAAAAATTGGGATGTCCTCCATGGCAACCCTAAATGAGTGAATTTCCTTCTCATTCTTATATCATATTGTATTCTTGAGTGATTTGGGTTCTTGAGCTAGTGACTGGACTCAAATAAACAACAAGGTTTGGGTGTTGGTTTTCGTTGTGAGAGAACAAATATCATCTATAGTTGGTGAACATATATTGGAGACAAAACACAAATCTATATATTTTTGGAGAACATTTGTTGTTTGACTATATAGTTTGGAGACATACATTGTTCCATTTACTTCAAACATTTGTTGTTTGATTGTAAGTTTGGAGGCATCTACTCAACCAAATCAAACTCACAACTGATACTTGAAGGTATACCTTCTGTTGTTCTCCTTTTGCTTTTGATATGAAAGTACTAAGCAATGTTTTACCAAGTTTCCAAGAGGCGGGGACACAACAGTGGGGAATTGTGTCCAAGGGACATGTGGAGACACCCCCAAATTTTTAGAAGTCTCATGGAGGATGTTGAGATTCCCTAAATTCATAAAATAAAAAAATAAACAAAAAAAAAAGTTATAAAAACATAAATGATATATTTAATTGTATTTGTTTAATAAAGCAAGGAAACTTAGGTTAGCATTTTAGGATTTAGGTTTTTCTTTTTTTTCAGCTTTTATAAATTTTCAAATCAGATTTCTAGGGGAATATCCCTCATCTGATGTGAAACATTTTGCACCGTATTTCACCAAGATTTAGTTTTTCCAGGGATGTAGTGAATGTAAATTCTCCATCATAGGTGACTGTTGTCCTAATGTTCTCCTATTAAATAACTAAAAACAGATTTAGTTAACAGCAGAAAATTAATTTTCAAAACATTGCAACAATCACACAACCACTGGAAAAATGAACAGCAGAATAAATAAAAGAAATACACGGGGAATCAGGGATTTATCCTTCAAATCAGCTTTTCATCCTTTGACAAAAGCTTAACAAGGTAAGCTCCATAGTCTGCTAAAAACCAGCAGTTGCACAATTATTAAAATCACCCTAAACAAGGTGTGCAACCTGCTTAAGAGAGGTACAGCCTTCTGAGAAAAATAAAGAAAAATAGCAGCAAACTTCTGTACGGACTGTATGACTACTGCTGTATGGAGCTGCTATGCAGCTGTGCTATATGGTCTCTTCCTCTTTCCTGAATCACCCTTCTCTCTCCGTCTCTCTTTCAGTCGCTCCTTATTCAATATGTAATGTTCTCTCTATCTTGTCTTATCTATACTTTTTTGAAAACCTGATCTACCAATACCCTAATCCCCAAAACCTAATCTGACCTTGAGATGTACAGTTGAGATTAAATCTAGTGTAAGTCACAAATGCATTTAATGCACTTTATTAGACTCAACTGAAAACATAAGATATTTCACTTTATCCTAAGTGAATTACAAAATATAATTAATGACCATTTTTCCTATGTGGTCACCCTTGAAATGTCTCAAACCACTTCCTGCACATTCACACTAAACCTGTGCAAGAAGTCCCTGCTCGAGCTACATTTCTCAACACTCCCTCTTAGCAGGGACGGAATTCTCCACCAATCCAAATCTGTCTCTGAATGCTTCAAACTCCCCTTTTTCCAAGGGCTTTTGGTCAGAATATTAGCTACCTCCTGATCTCTGTGGGAATATATTGGAGCTTACTTACTTCCTTCTAAATCTTGTCTTGTATTAAGTGATATATGATCTCTGTATGCTCAAACCTATCATGAAAGATTAGATTCTTAGATATTTTAATACAACTATGATTATCATAGTAAATGAATGTGTGGTCCAACTCCTTATCAAACAATCCTACAAGTAATTTGCAAAGCAAGATGGCTTCACAATTAGCAATATTAGCTGCCATATATTCTGCCTCCGCTGAGCTACATGCCGCAGAACTCTATTTCCTACTAAACCAGGATACCATTGCTAATCCCAAGATAAAGCAACACCATAAGGTGCTCTTCCTGTCTGTTACATTGCTGGCCCAATTTGAGTACTAATAGCCTTGCAACATTGCTTCACTGTCTCCAGGACATCTAAACCATACTCCACTATGCCCCTCAAATATTTGAGCACATTTTCTGTAAATACCCCATGCTCCTACCTTGGCTCCACCGTGAACTAACTCAAGGTGTTCACTGCAAAACATATATATGATGACATGCTGACCAAATGCCTCAAAGAACCTATAAATTTTCCGTACATTGTGGGATCCACGAACTCTAAATCCGAAACTTTCATCTTCTTCATATTAGTGATCATGGGTGAGTCTATAAGTTTGCAACCCTTCATCTGAAACCTCTTCAGAATCTTAACTGCATACTTACACTGCCCAAGGAAAATCTCCATTGGTCTCTACCAAAACTCCAAACCCAAGAAGTAATGCATCATGTTGATATCCTTCATCTTGAACTTAGTCACCATGTCTACTTTGAACCCTATAATGAGCTTCTCTACATAGCACGAAAATGAGTAGATCAGTCCCAACAAATATACAATATAAGTTAGAATCTGTTTTACTTTTGTTGAAGCCCATGCTTTGCAGGTATCCCTCTATCTTGTTATACCATGCTCTCAATGCCTACTTGAGTCCTATTTGGGTCCATACAAGGCTTTGTTAAGCTCACAAACATGGGACTCCTTCCTATTTACCTCAAAGTTCTGAGACTGCTCTATTTACACTTCCTCTTCAATAATCCCATTAGGAAAGTTGTCTTCACATCCATCTAAGACTCTAATATATCCTCCCCCCCATAAACATAACTAAGGATATAACTACTTTAATGAAGTGTACCTCACAACTAGAGCATGTGTCTCCTCACAGTCCACTCCCTCTTCCTAGGAGAACCCTCTTGCCACAAACCTCACTTTGAACTTCTCAATGCTACCATCTAATGCATGCTTGATCTTGTAGAGCCACCGAGAACTCACCACTAGCTTCCCTTCCAATCTTGGCACTATGTTCCAAACATAACTCTTCATGATGAAGGTGTAACTCTCCACCATGTCATCCCACCCTACCCGATGATCTACTGCCTCCTAAAAGTTGGAAGGTTCAACATTTATGATGATGCTCATCAATGCCATGTAGTATGAAAACTTCTTTGAAGGTATGCTCTCATAAATGTGCTCCTAAGAGCCACGACATACTCATGAGCATCCCTTAATGTCTAAGTGTACCTTTGAGACCTCTTGACAAAAGTGGAAGGGGTTATTTTCTCTTCTTCTTCACCCAAAAGCTATTATACTACTCTTAAGATCACTAGTGACTTGGGCTCAACCTTCAAAGCTTCCTGCTCCTCATCCTCTGACATTGAAATATGTTCATGAGATTTCCTACATGAAAAATCTTCCTCAATCTTTACATCCCTACTCATTATTATCTTTCTTTTTATTGGAATATAGACCCTATAGGCTTTTGAAGTCTCACTATAACCTACAAATAAACCCTCGCCACTAGAGGGTCCTAACTTAGTCCTCTTTTCTACTAGTACAAGTTTATAAATTAAATAGCCAAAGATGCAAAAATGACTCCTCTCGTGTCTTCTCCTCCAAGATCTTGTCAGGACACCAATTTTGAATGTAGATCGTTCCATTGCATGCCTCTACCAAAAGAGATATCGACAAATCTTGGTCATGAATCATGGCCTTTAACACCCCCTATGATAGATCGATTCTTCCATTCTACAAACCCATTCTATTATAGGTTGTATGGAATAATCAGTTCCCTCTTGATTCTTGCCTCCTTGTAGAAACCCACGAAATATTTAGAGGTATACTCGCCCCCATTGTTCGATCTCAAGACTTTGATCTTCTTCCCTGTCTAGTTTTGAACTAGAGCTTTGAACCCTAGTAACCTACTAAGACCTCATCCTTAGTTTCTCGGAAGTAGATCCAAGTTTTACGAGAGAAGTCGTTAATGAAGGAAACTTGGTACATGTTTCTTGTAATTTATGATAACGACATCGATCCACAGGCATTTGAATGTACAAGGTCTAGAATTTCCTTAGACCTATGCTCACTACTAGAGAAAGCAACCTTGGCACAGTGGCCAAGCATGCACCCTTTGCATACTCCTTGCTACTCAATATTGAACTCTAGGAGTCTCGTGACGATCTCCCTCACAAAAAGCAATGCCTTGTGATGCAAGTGCCCCAATTTTTTGTGCCACAACTTGTGCAAGATGTCACTATCATGAACTAGGGCTCAAATAGGTTCACCTTACAACCTGTAAAGATTACCTTCTCTAACTCTTATTACTTGAGCTATATCTAGGTTAGATCCCTTCATTCTAATAAGGACTTGATAGTTCTTTGTTAATTTTAGGTATGTTCTATGCTTAGAGCAATTTATTTCAATTTTCACAGTTAGCTCAATACCTTTTCTAGATTAGCAATCACATCAACATTAAAGTAAATTGCAGATAGAACATAAACATTGATTGCAGAAGACAAGCCAAGACAAGAGGACACAAGATGTGGCGCTAGCCAGGGACAAACCCCAATGTGGGGAAACCCTTGATCAATTCTTCTTATATGTTCTTCAATGCTTTAGTAGAGAGAGAGAGATAGTACATATACAACAAAAGTCAACACGTTGACTTATCTAAATAAGAGCATAGATCATCTCTAAGTAGATGATACATGAGGTAGTTGAACTCAGTTGAAGACATGTTGCTTCAACTGATTCTCCAAGGTGATGTGACTCCATCACCTATCATTGTGTTGCACCTCGTCATCACGCTCCACCTCACTGTGTTGCACCATGCTACACCCATCATCACTATGCTGGACCTCATTACCATCCTACACACATCATACTTCTGCACCTTCCTGTACTGCAACATCTTGTTGTACCTTATCATCTTGATGAACTCATCAGTGTTGCCTCATATTGTACCTCACTGTACTGCATCATGTACCATTGTTGTCCTATGTGCCATTGTTGCACCATGTTGCCACATTGTTGTCCCATGTGTTTGCAGCACCATGCTTGCCACCATGTGCTTTCTGCACCTTGCCCAATGTGCTTGCAGCGCCATGCTTGCCACCATGTGCTTGTTGCACCTTGCCCAATGTGCTTGCAGCACCATGCTTGCCACATTGTGCTTGTTGTATCTTGCTTACCGTACTTTTGTCCCAATTGGCTATTGTTGCACCATTTCATGTTGTTGTCCCATTTGTTAGCATGCCATTGTTGTTGTCCCAATTGTTACTGTCCCATTATTGTTGTTGTCCCAATTGTTATTGTTGTTCCAATTGTTAGCATACCATTGTTGTTGTCCCATCATTACTGTTGTCCCATTATTGTTGTTGTCCCAATTGTTAGCATTGATGTGATTGCACTTCTAGTTAAGGTATGTGCCACTGCCCTTAACCCAACACACAACAAGACTAGCCCTCTAGTGATGCGGCCAGCCTTGAAGAGGCTCCTCCCATGCCACGTTATCCTCTCAAAGTAGCCATGAAATAACTCCAACAGCTTGCTATGGCATGCGGCCTAGCTTGTTGTAGCTTTCAGCCTCCTCAACGTGCCCAAACAGCCACTCAAATTCCTGCGCTTAGCTTCCCTCTACTTGGCTTAGCAGCCTGCCTTCTCGGCCCTAGATCCTTGGCCCTCCATCCATCAATTCGGTCACTGAAGTGGCCTATGGCTAGGGCATCATGGACCTGCAGATAGGGCATCATAGTAACCCTCATTGACTACAGCTAGGGCTTGTAGAGACCAACGTGTAGGCTTCCTTCTTGACTGTGTCTAGGGCTTGTAGAGACCAGCGTATAGGGCAGCGTGTAGGCTTCCTTCTTAACTGCGTCTAGGGCTTGTAGAGCCCAGCGTATAGGGCAGCGTGTAACCCTCCTTCTTGACTGCGTCTAGGTCTCATACTAGGGCTCCTTACCTTTTGCGTTTAGGGCTTCCTCTCTTAGATTTCTCTTCCACTAAAACCCAGAACAAGTGGAGAGAAATCAAGAGTCAAGTGTGTGTAAAATGACTCTCAAGTCATCTCCCTTTATACTAAAACGTTGAGCACATGTGGGGGTAATTTGGTTGTTGGCCGACCTCGACGAATTGTCTTATAACACAAATAAATTCATAACTCCATGAATACTTATCGGAATCAGATGATCTTTAAATCAATCCTACACCTCTCGATGAGAGGGATCCAAGAAAAATAGCAATTACCATAAATAAGATGACCCACATGGAGTTTGGCCCTAGATGCCAATTTTAACATTTTTGAACTCAAATACAAAGCCATTATCCTCCATAACCAAAACTAAAAGCAAGTTCATTCTAAGACCTAGAACAAACAAGACGTCGTCAAAATATAAAGAGTTACCTAATTGAAGTTGGAAGGGAATAGTACCACTCCTTATACCAGCTACTCGGCACCATCACCAAGCTCATCCTATACCCCTGATTCCTGCCTTAGGCTAGAAAACCATTGTCAAGCTTATGTCACATGACGAGATGCCCTGCTATCCACATGCCAAACATTCCTCGGAACCACACTCGTAGAAAGCCAAGATACCTTCGAGAAATCCTTCTTCAACTTGGAAAAAAACTCATTCACCTAAGTTTCTATAGAGGTTGTTACCTACTTCTATTGTTCCTTCCCTTTACCCTTGTTCTTATCTAGATATTGTGATGCAAAATGACCATGCTTATGACAAATGTAGCACTTGATTTTATTCAAGTCCTTTCTTGGTTGTGAAGCTTACTCCCTCACTTCTTCCCTTACCATTGTTAGGTCATTTACCTCTGCCCTTATTTGTTTGACCAAGTAGGGGTAGGTTCTCATCACCACCCTTTTCAATAGCATTTGACTCCATCTAAGTCTCCTCCTAGACATTGTCATCCCACAACCTTCCAAAGTTAGGATGGTTCTCACAAGCACAAATACTTTTGACAAATAGTTTTCATGATGTTGGGAAACAAATCAGTGCCATGGCCCATGTCACTAGCTCTGCATCTATAACTTTCTCCCCAGCTACTGCAAGTTGATCACAAATTTGTATGACCTTCATAAGGTAACTGGTCACTAAATCTAACCTGGCCATCTCTATGGATCTGAATTTGTTCCACAATATCATCTTCCTGTCTATGTTCTCACTATGGTAGAGGCTTACTACAGCATCAAACATTTCCTTTGTTCTCTTCTTCTTGGATATATGAGGGATCAAGTGATCCTTTATGGGCATCTATGATAATCCACTTGGCCCTCAATTCCTTCTTGTGAGCTTCCAATTGTTACAGATCTGTAGGCAAAGGCACAATAGCATTTGACAATATCCCAAAGATCATTCCCTTCCAATAAGAGTGTAACCCTCACTTTCAATGACAAGAATTTAAGGCACCATCCAGTTTGTCTTCAAAACTAGGGCTAGGCCATCCCTGAGAGCTAATGCACAAACTCCTAGATCTGAAAATTAGTCTTTAACAAAAATATCAAAACCCCACTGTTGGTCCTCCTTTCCGAAAGTTGATTTACCGCTGTAAATCCTTGAGAATCTCAATATGAGAAATTACTCTATTAACATGTAAATTTCCCAGCCTAGGTGATTGTCATCCTAATGTTCTCTTATTAAATAACTCAAAACAGATTTAATTAACAACATAATATTAATTTTCATAACATTGCATCAATCACACAATAACTGGAAAATTGAACAGTGGAAGAAATAAAACACATGCATCGGGAATTCAACTTTAAATCATCTATTATTTCCTTTGATCAAAGCTTAGAAGGTAACCTCCACGATCTGCTAAAAACCAGCAACTGCACAATTACCAAAATCACCCTAACAAGATATACGGCCTGTCCGATACAAATATGACATGCTGCAAAAAATAAGCAAAAAAACACCAGAAAATAGCAACAAACCATTGTATGGACTATACGACTTGTGTTGTACAGCCTCTATTGTACGAGTCTGCTATACAGCTGTGCCATACAACCTTTTCCTCTTTCCTGAATCACCCTGCTCTCTCTCTTCCCTGGTCGCTTTCTGTTCAATTGTGTAATGTTATCTCTATCTTGTCTTTTTATGCTTTTCAAAATCCCAAAAGCACCAAAACGCTAATCTCCAAATCCTAATCTGATCTTCAGATGTACGATATTAAATTTAGTCTAGGTCATGAATGCATTAAATGCAATTTATTAGACTCAATTAAAAAACATAAGATATTTCCCTTTGTCCTAAGTGAATTACAAAATAGAATCAATGACCATTTTTCTTAGGGGCCACCCTGGAAATGTCTCAAACCACTCCATGCACATTACACCAAACCTGTGCAAGAAGTTCCTGCTTGAGTTACATTTTTCAGCAGTGAAATGTTCCACGTGGAGTTTTGTTGCCCCAAGAGCATGGAATGTGCAGGGAGCTTGCACCTGTGTAACATTACTACAAAGTTGTTCAAAACTTCAAAGTTCAAACTTCAGAAAATTAGATGAGTAAACAATAAACTCCTTTCATCCTAGTTCTCTCTCTAGAAACCTGATATATGTCATTTCAGTGCTACCTATATTTTCTGCATAATTATCCAGCAAAGGAATCATTCTTTTCCATGGCTCCTAAACACAAACGGCCTCTTGATCAAAGAATGGGAGCATGCTATCCAAATGGATCCGAATGATGACAAGAATGTCAAGTGCAAATAATGTCCAACAGTTTTGTTTTGGGGCACAAAAAGGATAAAGCACCATCTAGCACGAAACCTGTGCAAAGATGCCATCATTTGTCACCATTGCCCTGAAGTAGTCATAGCCCAAATGCAAGTTGTTTTGGAAAACATCAACTTAAACAAAGCAAGAAAATCTAGGATGACATTGGAAATTGTATGAGTTGGTAGATCTGAAATGCCACTTCTTGGCAGTTGTTAATCAAATGTTGCGAGTCCAACCATCAACTCTCCTTCCTTCCATCCTCACACAACCCCAAGAGCTCAATCGTCCTTGGAGAGTTTTAATGAAAAGAAAAAGGAAGACGACAAACCATGCAATGAGGAGATTTTTGTAAAATGACAGTGTCCTATTTAACCTTGCACACTCATTTTTTTGAGCCTGTGGTCGATGATATTACAATAGCTAACCCGAATACAAAGCCCTGTCTTATAATGCACAGGAGGGGAAAGGACAATGAGGAGTTGGAGTCTGTCAAGGAATAGTTGCAAGGCATTATAAATTCATAGTAGAGTACCAATTGCACCATTATGTCAGAGCGGTGGACAGATCAAAGGAATAGAACAATCATAAATTTCCTGAGCAGCTGTACAGCATTGTGACAGGGAACCCAAACGACTATATAAATCCAACAGCCAATGGAGAGTTAAGCTGGTGTTGTGAGTGTTCATACAGCACATGCCCTTAAGGGACTACATTCCTAAACTCTATCACTGCATCATCACAGGTAAAGGATGTAAATCTGTCATATACATCATTGGCAGAGACTGAAGAAGTTACCCCAAACATGCTGTCCATGCAATCACAGCCAACACTGCAAAATATGTGGGAGTGGGAAAATTGCTATGTAAGAAACATGGCACCATTTTTGGATCTTGTGTGCTACCCAATGGATAGATCTGATTTTGGAGGACATAGGTAAGCTGGTTGGGTGAAAGATATTGTGAAATTGTGAATAAATGCAAAAGAATGACCAAGTACATATGTAATCATGCTTAGGTGTTGCGCCTTATGATAGAATTCACAACAGCTGAACTCATTCCCCAGTTGTCACAAACGGTTAAACAAACTTTATTTCACTTTAAAGTATTTTAGAGTACCAAGCATTGAGATGGATGGTTTTTAGTCAAGAATGGTTTCAATGGAAAGACCGCAGAAAATTGGAGGCAATGGTTGTTTCAAGTACCAATTTTAGAGGTGATTTATTGGACTCTAACCGAGGTTATTAGCAATCACTTAGCTTCTTGTGAAAGTGTTAAGGGTAACAGTTGGAGATAAATTGCCAATGGTATACATTTACTAGTATACGGATAGAGCCAAGGACACCATCAAGAGTTTTAATGGGGGTGATGAAGTTAAATATGATCCCTTGCACCAAGTTATTGGTGCCAAGTGGAACAGGCAGCTACATTCACTGTATGCAGTAGGAGCATATTTCAATCCCAGAATACCCTATAATCATAAAATTATCATTCAGAAAGATCAAAAGGTGATGAGATGGATGTGTGATGATTTGCCTTGACAGGATGATCCAGGTGGATGTTGGTGGCCGCCCACCTATCCCATTTGGACCCCCATAACTGTCTCTTTCAGTTTTTCAGTTTCCTTAATTATAGCACAGTTTACTATTTTTAGCAGTTTTTCGGGTCCTAAACTTCCAGAGCTATTTTGAGGCCCTAAACGACGTTTTTTGGGAAATCTACCGCCAGCGATTTTTCTCTCAAAAAATCGTCTTTTTCGTCGTAGTCCTCGGAGAGATCTTTCCAACGGGCTATCATGCGCGTCAAACGGAGATAATACGACCAATTCGCGACCCCGGGAAGTTGATGTACCAACTTACCC
>APFE030819179.1:12244-37568 GCA_000404065.3 Pinus taeda | reverse complement strand
CTTCTTGTCTCCTTCAGCAATCTGCACCTGATAGTAACCATGCCTCAAGTCTAGCTTGGAAAACACTCGGGCCTTCGCAAGCTTGTCGAAGCAATCAGCAGCCAATGGAAAAGGATACCTGTTTCTCACCGTCTGCTTGTTCAATGCACGGTAGTCATACCACATCCTTAGCTCATTGCTATCCTTCTTTCGCTGGAATAATACTGGAGCTCCATATGGAGACCTTGAAGGTCTAATGAAACCTCCATCAGCTAACTCCTTTAGTTGTCGTTTCAATTCCTCCAACTCAGACCCTGATAAACGATAAGGTGCTTTAGCCGGGGGTTCCTTCCCTGGTTCAAGCTCAATACTGTGGTCCACCGCACGCCTTGGTGGAAGCTTCTTTGGAAGCTCATCAGGCATCAAATCTACATATTCGGCAAGTACATCAGAAATCTCAGCTGAAATAGGCGTCCCCACTTCATCACCGTCGACTCCTTTGAACATCACCGCATATGTCTCCACGTCTGATTCCTTCATGGCTCTCTCCAAACTTAGTGCAGAAACATGCTGCACATTGACTTCCCTCCTTTGCCTATGTGTGGGCAAAGTCAAAGTTCGTGTCTGTCCAACCAGCACCACCTCATCACACAAGGGGACAACAATAGCCTTGTTGCCCTTTAAGAAATCTTGTCCAAGTATTACATCGAAGTCGTTCATCTCCATCACCGTGAAGTCCAACTGACCCGTCTAGTCTCCTATCTGCACCGGCACTTCGTGTGCCAACCCCGTTACCTTGGCCTTAGAGTTCACTGCCTTGACCTCCATGTTGGATGGAAGGATCGTCAGTCTGACATCTCTAGCCAACCGTGTCGTCATGAAGTTATGGGTGGCCCCTGTGTCCACAAGAGCTTGAGTAGTCTTTCCACGGACCATCAAGTCTACGAAACCCAGCCTGTTCATCCATGATTTCTCCATAACCTACATACATTTTCGTTATCGTCGGTTATCATCAAGCCTCTTCAACCCTGAATCAGCTTCAACTGCAGCTTCAACCACCTGTGAACTTGTTCGGATACCACCTGTCACGAAGTGCAGGTGTGTATCATCTTCATACATTGGCTTCACTTCTCTTGAACCTGCTCTGATACCACCTGTCACGCCCCCAACTCTTTTTTTCTTAAGTTGAGCGGGTGCGGCACCGCCTAAACGACTCACCATTTCCATGGTTAAGTGTTTTACGAACTACGCCTTCACTTTCATTAATCTTCACTTGTTAAATTATAATGTGCGGAATAACATTATAACATCATGATAAACATAATCAAGAACAACAACAATACATATAATAAAAATGCTTTTATTATATAATGGTATTTTACAAAATGACCGGGAGACTAGCTCGACCGGCGTTTACAACCGGGCGGGCGCCCGCCCGTGCAAGAACGCACGGCGGTCTGCCCGAACCACAACCAAGTGCCAACGATCGCCCGAATGGAGGGCATGCCGTGCCAACTTGCACGCCCAACTCCAACAACCAACGCTGCAATATATCACCGCGCCTGGCATACCACCGTACCATCGTGCCCGCGTTCAACCCACAATGTGCCCGACGTATCAACCGCACCACCGTGCCGGTGTTTCAACCATAACGTGCTTGGCGTTACCAACCACCCAACGCACTATCGTTTCACCCATGCTACACGATAGCGGGCGGGCGGGTCGCCTTGCCCACGCCCGATCGTCCACCCGACGGGTGGGCGAGCGCACTCACGCCTGCACCAAACTATACCCGCGTTGTTTCGCTGAACTTCGCCGCGTTGTACACACCTCAACATGCTGCCCAACCTGCGGGCGCATATCTTATGCGACCTGCGGGTCTCTCTCCTCAACCTTCGCACTAGATACTTGTGCGTTTGAGCGATGAGAGGTGATCGTTCGAATGAATCAATCCATCAATTTCTGACATGGTTTATACGCATCGTAGGAGGGGCTATCCACCCAGCCGACTCGCCAAACTCGTCCACCACTTCCGCACGCTAACGCCCCGTCGTAAGGTCGGCCCGTCCATCGTGCTGGACCGCCCACCCAAGCGTCCATCGCATAAGTGTCAGCTCGCCGGTTGACATGTCCAACTCGTCATATAAACTCATGAAGTGCTCTCCTTATTCGCGCGTCCAACTCATCGCATAGGTGGAGCACTCTTCATACTTAGTCGAATTTCGCCGTGCGGAGGGCGCGCACTTGGGCCGCAGCGCTAGGGCGCTACACCCACCCACTGTCCCACCTAACCCCCCTCCCATACCTATAATATATTGAATATCTCTTCATAATTTGAAAAGCCCCCTTAAGAATCAAGGTGATAGGATTTTTAGAGACCTTGAATTCAATGTTTATGTTTACCAATTAGGGCTTGGGGTTTCGTATGTTTGGGTTTGGGTTTTCTCCAACTCACACATATTCTTAAGAATGTCTTCCCCATGGTGGTTCATTGAACACTGAGAGAAAAGCTTACTACATGTGTATGTTTTTAAGAATGCAAGCATGCTCATGTGTGATCACTTTCTTCAACACCCCGTTGCTACTTGTTTTATTATTATTTTTGTTTGAGCACCCAAAAGTTAAAGGGAACAAATTAATATTAGTCATTGTTTAATTTATTTTTTTCTTTATTATATGTTTCATATTAATTTTTGACCACTCACATTTTTCTCTCACAACATTGTTAGTCTATCAATAACTTTACTAGTCATATATCTTTTGAGGTGACTTTTTATTTTATAACGCTGTCCAAGCTAAAGATGATGTCTAGTGATTTTCAAATAAATAAATTTATGTGAGTCATGCATAATGGTGATCATCTATAGTACACAAATAAAACTCATATATATCCATCTTAATTTCAAATCTACTTAAAATTAAGAAGGATCAAATCACTTAAAAAATCATTTTCTCTCATAGTGTAAAAATTTCCTCTAATTTTACACTTCAACAAAAATATTTACATCATAAAATATCTAATGCCTTCTATATTTAATAATGTTCAATATCTTTAAATAAATTTAATAACTATGTAAAATTTGATATATTATTTACATAATTAAAATATTTATACATTAGGAAGCACTTATAATCACTAATAAATCAATAAAAAATCATCTATTTAATATATATATATAAATAACTGGGAAATGAAAAGTCTTCCATTTTGTTAACCTTTCCTTTAAAAAATAATATATAAATGGAAAATTTTGCTACTACTAACATTCATAGAAGTTAACAAATATCTCATTACACATGTATCTTATTTATGTAGATAAATATTTTACTGAATACAAAATTTAGGCCATTACTTAACATGGTATACAACTCGTCAATTTGTATATGATTATTTAATCATTAATGAAAATATTATACATTAAACGATTATAATTACGCCGTAAGGCGTTCCCTCTGGGAGAAACTTCCCTCCCATGCCACCTGTAACTTTATATACCGTTAATCTGGGTGTTAGACGATTAAAATGACTTGGACCATTGGATCTGGTTGGGTCAGTTACTAGTTATTAATTAAAAAAATTCATACGTTATACATTTAATTCAACTATTAGAATTGTAATTGCCTTTATCTTGAATCCGATTTAACATTTAACTGTTTCTTGAATCTGTATTACAGATTTATAAAAGTGGGACACTGAGTCTCCCCCTCCGGTATCTCACAATCAGATTTAACATTTAACTGTTTCTTGAATCTGTATTATAGATTTATAAAAGTGGGACGCTGAGTCTCCCCCTCCCCCTCCTGGTATCTCACACAGAGTTTGAATCTATTAGTTAACAGAGAATTTGAATTTCAGGAGCCCACGATGGAAAGAAGTGGAAATCAAAATGGTGGAAGATGGCGAGGAAGTGTAAATCAAAATAGTGGACGATGGCGAGCGGTTTCCTCTTCCTTATCTTTAGTCTTGACATGGCAATGGACGAGAACAACCCCGTGTTCGAATCCCTCCTCGCCACAGGATACTCAGAAATGGCTGCCATTGTCACGCGGATGTTGCACAGTGCAGGGTTTGACATCCAGACCTGCAAGAACATTTATTAATTTAAAACTTCATTCCTTATACATTTAATTCAAGTACTAGAATTTTAATCGGCTTATCTTGAATCTGAGTTAACATTTAACTTTTTGTTGAATCCGTGTTACAGATTTATAAAGGTGGGATGTTGAGTCTCCTCCTCCAAGTATCTTACACAAAATTCGAATTTATAAGTTAACAGAGAATTTGAATTTCAGGCGCCTACCATGGAAAGAAGTGGAAATCAAAATGGCGGAACATGGCCAGCGATAGGAAAGCACCTGGTGCCTTGATACTATTTCATCATCCTCATCTTTAATCTTACCATGGCAATGGACGACGACAACCCCGTGGAATCCCCATCCATAGATCAAGTGTTCGAGTCCCTCATCGTCCCAGGATAGGCAGAGATGGCTGCCATTCTCCGCCACGCGAACGCTGCAGGGTTCGACATCGCCACCTGCAAGAACGTAACAATGTTTGCCCCAGCTAGACGTTGAATTGTTCCCTGTTGTTAGTTTCCCAGCTCTTCCCCGCCACGTGCTTTTCCACGTTGAAGCGTAGAAGCTTTAGTAGGGCGACCTGGCGAACAAGACCTCCAGCATTTGAATCCCCTCCCTGGCTTTTGGCCGCTCCATCGTCGTCACCACGGGACCTCCAATGAACCAGGTATCCGCCAAGTACGTCGTGCTCAACTACAGTGCTAGGGTTGTTTCACTCGATCTTTATGGGAACGCCAACCTGGTAATTCCCGGAATCGATTGCATTCTTGATGACGAAAAATATAAGGATCTTTTAAATCTTGTGAAGATTAAGGCCAAGAAAGGCAAGAAATTGCACAAGAAACCAGGGGGAAAGTGATCAAGAATGGTTTGTGCCTGCCGTCATCACCATGCCATGAGTCCAAATAGTCCCTTGTGGTTTCTTTTCGGTGGTTGGTACTCCAGGGTTCAAGATTTCAGGGGGGATAAATGTATATGCCACCGTCTGGTTTATAAGCCCTGCCTTATGGAAAAAAAAATCTAAAATTAATAGCAAATCATCTGAAATGTAAAAAGATGGCGCATAACAAAGAAATAACCGCGTATTACAATGGTTTTTTGGTCTCACTTTGTTTCGTTACCTTCTTTGTTCAATGCAAATAGATGATGTTACTTTTCTTTACGCAGATAAAAAAAGATAAATTAATATAGTTGGATTTTATATATTTAAAACATTTTATTATTAAAATTTAAAAATCATAAAAATTAATTGATTATTATTTGAATTTAATTTATTCACTGGGTTACTGCAAAACATGGAAAGCAAACAATTATTTTAATTTATGTTACCCCTTCCAAACGGCGATTATTTTAATTTGTGTTTGTTGGTAGGGTAGTGATAAATTAATATAGTTGGATTTTATATATTTAAAACATTTTATTATTAAAATTTAAAAATCATAAAAATTAATTGAATTATTATTTTAATTTAATGTATCCACTGGGTTACTGCAAAACATGGCACCAGAAAGTTATTTTAATTTATGTTACCCCTTTCAAATGGTTATTTTAATTTGTGTTTGTTGGTAGGGGAGTTGTGTGCGTCTAAACTATTATTTTACTTTTTGTTTTGTTCATTCTAGAGTGTTAACGTTTAGTATTTTTCGATTACTTTTTGTTTTGTTCATTCTGATTTAATTTGTTTTGTTCATTCTGATTTACCCTGCTAGAGTGTTAACGTTTAGTATTTTTCGAGTTCAATTCAAGATTCAAGATGGGACGTGAACAAGAATTTTTGGATTAAGAAATGTGACATCTCTCTTATTCCCATTTATATCAACTCAACTCATTAATATATTTCTTGAATCTTAAACGTTGGAAGTCTTTTTAGGCTTATATCAACTCAGCGTCTTTTTAGGCTTATATCAACTCAGCGACTCAGCGCATGAATATATTTCTTGAATCTTAAAAGTTGGAAGTCTCTTTAGGCTTTTTGTTTTTAGTTTTTTCTTTGTTTTAACCCAACACCAGTTACATTAGGTTTAGTTATGTTTCAACCTATTTTCAAAGAATTTAGCTTGAATTTATTAGCTTGAATTTAGCTTTAAACTTTCGGCACAAAGATGAATATTTCTCTCTTTTTCTGTTTAGAAAAATTAATAATTCTAATGCCTTTAATGATAAATGTTTTTTTTATAAATTAATAATTCTAATGTTTTTAGTGAAATGTTTTTTTATATTTCTCTCTTTTTCTGTTTAGAAAAATTAATAATTCTAATGTCTTTAATGATAAATGTTTTTTTTATAAATTAATAATTCTAATGTTTTTAGTGAAATGTTTTTTTATACGAAGATGAATAATATTTCTCTCTTTTTCTGTTTAGAAAAATTAATAATTCTAATGTCTTTAATGATAAATGTTTTTTTATAAAATTAATAATTCTAATGTTTTTAGTGATAAATGTTTTTTTATAAATTCATATCACGTGTCCTCATGCACAAAATAATGAAGACAATCTTTCCAAAAAATAATGAAGGCAACCTTTCCAAACTTACGTTAATGAAGACAACCTTTCCAAAAAATAATGAAGACAACCTTTCCAAACTTACGTGGACTGAAACGATGATGTTTGTTTCTCTCAATTATTTATTCATATTCTATCCTCCATCAAATTTGGTCATTCTCCACCATCTCCTCCATCAAATTTGGTCATTCTCCACCATCATAGTAGTAGAATCTGGTTGGTTCAAACTCGCTTAAATCAAAGGTAGTTTTAGTTGGAGCTTTGAATTAGTTTAAGACTTTTCTTTTTAATGGGTTTTCATGTAGTTTAATTGGTTATAGATTAGGTATGGGTGTATTGCACTATAAAATTTATATTTTTTTATATTTAAATAATGAGAAATTTTTTTCCCTTATTCATTTCCAAATGCTTATATATATATATATATATATAATTTCATAATAATTTTTTATTTTTCATTTATTTTTTTTCAATGTTTCAATTTAATTTAATTATATTGATTCTTTTAAATTATTATTATCATAATTTTTTTGGATTAAATTATCATTTATATTTATTTGTCAATATTAATAACCATATTTTTATTTGAACATTTTTTTCTTGGCTTATTAAGATCATAAACATTCATCACTATTAGAATTATATCATTAATATAAAGAGAAAAATAATGATTAGAATTATATCATTAATATAAAGAGAAAAATAATGATTATAACTAAGGAAAAAAAGCTAAATGACCATTATTTTATTAAAATAAGTTTACCTATACAAATATATCCAAAACTAAATATAAATATATCCAATTATTAAAATAACTTTACCCATATAAATATATCCAAAACTTAATATAAATATATCCAAAACATCCAAAACTTAATGATGATGATCATTATTAAAATAAGTTTACTCATATAAATATATCCAAAACTAAATATAAATTTATCCAAAACTTACCGATGAAGACCGATGATGATTATTAAGGTGAGACCGTTGAGGGAGGTCTATTAGGCCTTAAGAAAAGAAAGATATTAATTGGAACTACCATTATTTTATTAAAATAAAAACTACCATTATTTTATTAAAATAAAAACTACCATTATTTTATTAAAATAAGTTTACCTATATAAATATATCCAAAACTAAATATAAATATATCCAATAATTAATAAGTTTACCCATATAAATATATCCAAAACTAAATATAAATTTATCCAAAACTTAATGATGATGATGATTATTAAAATAAGGTTGGACTTTTGAGAGAAAATTTGGGAGCGCGGGAATTTGCGGAAGACCAAGGTTGAGGGTTTCTGCGCGGGAGTTTCTCCATGGACAGTCGCAGAGGAGTGAGCTCCACTCCATCCTTCCATCCTTTGGAGAGGTAGTGGTTAACAAGGGCAAGACAACTCCAGAATTAGAGGTAACTCGATGGAAGAAGGAGAAAACAGGGATAAGGAAAAAGTAAGTAACAAGGAGAAGAAAAAGGATGGCACAAAAGACAAGGAGGAAAATGACAAAGAACAGGGAACAACAGACAGGAAACAAAAGGGACCGTGTAAGCCCAAAGTTGAAATAACTCCCAGAGTAATCTTAAATAACCCAGAGCTGCAGGCTCACAGGGAGCACATGCAGACTTATGCAATCATATGCAAATTCATGGGACTATGGCCCATCGAAAAGGCTTTACAAACATGGATAAGATAAAAGGCTTTACAAACATGGATCAGATACTACTGGAAGCCAAAAGGGAGCATTGATCTTCATCTGGGCTCCAAGGGTTTTTTCACAGTGGTGTTTGCAAACATTGAGGACAAAGATAGAGTGTTTGAAGGTGGGCCCTACTTCTTTACAGCAGTAGGGCTTGATATGCGGCCGTGGATGATGAACTTCGTGCCGGAGCGAGAAACCTTTACCTTAGTTCCAGTTTGGGTAAGACTCTATTTGTTACCTCTGGATTATTGGCAAATAGAATCACTAATAGCCATAGGCAATAAATTAGGGAGGTATGTCAAAACTTTTGAAGCCACAAGAAGGGGAAAATATACCTCCTTTGCTAGGATTTGTGTAGAGATGGACCTATCTGGAGCACTTCTGGACGAGGTCATATTGGAGGTTTATGATGAGGAATGGGTGCAGACGGTCGACTACGAGCATATTCCTTTTAGATGTAGAAAATGTCATGAACACGAGAACCTTCTTAGAGACTGCCCTCTCAGTAAGGCAGAGAACAAAATCATTCCTAACACATGAAAGAAACACATGGCTTTCACAAAGTAGCTCATAAAGGTAGAAATGGAAAAAAAGGGCCAAAACAACACCAAAGCGTAGACCAAAAAGTGAGGCCGAATCAGTTCCAAGTTCTTGAAGAGGAGGAAGATACAACAGTTGATAATCAAGTAATGAAGGATGGATATGATAAGGAGGACAAGGAAGAAGAACATGATCTAGAATAGGTAAAGGAAAAGCAGAAAGGGATCATGATGAGTGAATCAGAGATGGATATGGATCAGGAAATGACTCAGAGCGAGATGGAAATGCAAGACAATGAGTTGCAAGAGATTCTTGACAGAGAAAACCTAGATCTAGAAGGGTTCTTAACTAAGGGAACAACGGGTGGGGTAGAATCTCTACCACAAGAAGAATGCAATTGAATAAAGCAGTTATTCTTATGAAAAACTCAGGCAAAGGGCTTGGGTGAAGATAACAGCATGGAAAGACAGGGCAACCATGGAATGAAAGTAGTAAAATCAACTCTAGGATTAGCTCCAAGAAACCTGGGGAAAAAAGGGGCAGAAAAAAGCAGAATGAGCTATTAATGGAATGTGGAAAGCTCATGATAGACTCAGGTATGATGAAAGATCTAACCAGTTACTCCATTACCAATTTGTAATTATGAAGTTTACAACTTGGAACATCAGAGGTCTAGGAAGCAAAAGAAAGCAGAGAATACTAAATAATAGAATGAAGCAGGTAGCTCCGGATATTATTTTTTTCCAAGAAATGAAATGCTCTGTTCAAAAGATAAGACAAATTCATAGTAAATGGCTCAGCAGATATGAGCTTATAGAGGTCAAAGCAGAAAATACAGCAGGGGGTATCCTTATCCTCTGGAATCCCCAAAAAAATAGGTATTATTGATGCAGAGGCATCAAGGAATTATTTATCAGTTGTTATTCAACATGTATGTGATAGGGACACTTATCTTGTAACGAATGTTTATGGCCCTCAAAGGTTAGATGACAAAATCAGGTTTATTGATTCCTTAGTGGACCTTCGAAATAGATTTGCAGGGCTACCGTGGGTTATAGGAGGAGATTTCAACATGATTAGATCTCTCTCGTAGAAGAAAGGGGGTACAAGAGCACTAAACAAAGATTCCTCAGCTTTCCAATGTTTTTCAGAAAACATGAGGCTGGTGGACATGGAGACAAACAATGGCCTTTGCATATGGAACAACAAAAGAGGAGGGGATTCCCAGGTAGCTTCCAAGCTATATAGATTCATGATCTCTAAAGAGCTCATGCTTCTAGACAAGGAAATAATAGCAGATATTCTTCCTTTTGGAGGCTCAAATCACTAGCCGATTCAAATGGAGATCAAGGGCATTGGCATCCCAAGAAACAAACCGTTCAGATTTGAAAATATATGGCTATCACACCCGAATTTCAACAACAACATTGAAAAATGGTGGGTTGAAGACCTGCAAATTCAGGGATCATCTATGTTCCTGCTACATAAAAGATTAAAGCACATCAAGCAGAAGCTAAAGGAATGGAACCAAAAGGAATTTGGCAATATTTTCACAAGTAAAAAAACTGTAGAAAACAAAATCCTAGAGCTCAATCAAGCTTTGATCAGGAATGACTTTGATAAAGACAAAAATGAGGAATGGCTTTGATAAAGACAATAATGATCAAACAGAGAAATATCAACAAGAATGGGAAATGCTATGCAAACAAGAAGAAATTTTTTGAAACAAAAATATAGGGTTCTATGGCTGAAAGAAGGAGAACATAATACCAATTTTTTTCACAGATCTACCATTGCGAACAGAACTCACAACAGAATCTCTTCGATCAAGGATGAAAATGGCCAAAATTATCAATCCCATGAGGAGATGGATGCAGTGTTAGTAAAGCATTTTCGGGACATTACCAAGGAAAACTTTTCAGAAAGAGAACCTTTCATTAAGAACTTAATTGAACACATACCTAAACTGGTATCTAGAGAGGACAATGGTAATCTCAACTGACTTGTAACTGAAAAGGAGATTAGTGAGGTCCTCAAGGAAATGCAAAATGGCAAGGCACTAGGGCCGGATGGATTTAATGTGGATTTCTTCAAAGCCTGTTGGAATATCGTTAAAAGGGATATTGTGGAGATTGTGGAAGCCTCCAGGCGGAACAAGACCATTTTGAAATTTCTCAATACCTCCTTTATTTCCCTTATTCCAAAACAGGATAATGCTCAAACACCAAAGAAATATAGGCCCATTGCTTTATACAATGTTGTCTACAAGATAATTTCCAAAGTTGTGGCTGACAAACTGAAACCCCTGCTACCCATGCTCATCTCCTGGGAAAAAACATGGTATGTAGAAGGAAGAAAAATTCTGGACAACATAATTCAAGCTCACGAGGTGGTTCACTTGTTAACATGGAACAAGAGAGCGGGCATGATCATGCAACTGGACATAGCCAAAGCATATGACAAAGTGAATTGGATATACATCAAAAAATTGCTCATAGCGTTTGGTTTTGATCATAATTGGGTTAGATGGGTCATGGCCCTGGCGACTTCTTCCAGATTTTCAATTTTAGTGAATGGCTCTCCTTTTGAACTTTTTCTCCCTTCCAGGGGTCTTAGACAGGGAGATCCGCTATCTCCTTTTCTCTTCATCCTCATGATGGAAGGGTTGCGGCGATCCATCAAGCATGCAAGAGCAATAGGAAGAATTCAAGGACTCCAACTTTCGGAGAATGGGCAAGTTCTGACTCATCAACAGTTTGTAGATGATACCATGTTATAGGGAATTCCCACAGTTAAAGAAGCACTAGCTTACAAAAAAATTTTGAATGACTTCGCGAAGGCTACAGGTATGGAAGTAAACCTTACCAAATCAAAAGTCTTTTTCTTTAACACTCATATTGCCATCTAGAGAAATGTCTCTAGAATTTTAGGCTTTCAAAGAGAATCCCTTCCCTCTAAGTATTTGGGAGTCCCTCTTACAACTAAACCTCAACACAAGAGTATATGGGATCCTTTAGCAACTAAAATGCAAGACAAGGTTAGGAAATGGACAAACAGATCTCTAAATTTAGCTAGTAGACTGGTTCTTACTAAAGTAGTTCTCCAAGCTATCCCAATCTTTATGCTATCAACCCTCCAAGCTCCAATAGGAGTCTTACAGCAATTTCAGAATATTCAACAAGATTTTCTTTGGGGCAAAGAGGAAACAAGGAAAAAATGGGCTTTAGTCTCATGGGAAAAGATATGCAAACCAAAGAACTGAGGAGGCCTAGGTTTGGACAATCTAGAGATTCTCAGCAACGCTCTAGGAGAAAAACTTTGGTGGATGTGGGCTAAGGATCCTAAAGCTCAATGGGAAAGCATCTGGAAGGAAAAATATGCCAATGCCTGGCCAGCTTCTGAAATCATACATATGACAGGAACAGTGAAAGGCTCCCCCATATGGAACAAGGCATGGGAGAATAGAGAAGTGGTACAAAAGAATAGTTTCTGGAAAATCAGAGAGGGAGATTTGGCACTTTTCTAGGAGGACAAATGGCAACAAGAACCTAATCTACTAAGGGAAGATTTTTTAGGCCTAAAGCAAGAGACTGACAATCAAGGATTAGTTAAGGTGAAATACTTTTGGGAGAATCCACATAAAGCGGGAAAGTGGAGAATTTGGAAAAAAATAGAGAGCAGAGAGGATAAGACCGTCAACAGTAAAGCTGAGTCCCTTAAGAGAATGCTGGATCAGAGCATAATTCTAGTAACGAAAGGGCAGGATCAACTGAGATGGGGTAACAAAAAAGAGGGCAACTTTAATATCAAGGAAGCTAAAGGTCTTCTCCTTGATCTGGAACCGCAAGCTCCAAATAAAACTTGGCAGAAGCTTTGGAGGCACAAAGGCTGGATGAAAATCAAACTCTTCATGTGGTTAGTTCACCACAGGAAAATTTTAACCTAGGACAACCTTAAAAAAAGGGGCATGCTGGGACCCTCCAGATGTTATCTCTGTGAGACCCAAGAGGAGACCATTGAGCATCTTCTCAACAGCTGTATTTTCATAGACAGGATATGGGATTTCTTTACCAACATCTTCAAACAGTATGATAGAGAAAAAGAAAGTATTGGTAACACTCTAAACAATTGGAGGAATAATTTTTCTGATAATGAAGTTCTCAATTCAGCTTGGGATCTCTTGTGACGTTTCATTATATGGAATGTGTGGAAAGAAGGGAACAAAAGAATATTCAAAGAGGTAGACTGCCTCTCTTAGCCTGGTGAAGATGATTGTAAAACAAATTAAGGAGACAGTTGGTACCACTGTTAGGAATCTCCCCAAAAATCCTCCCTTAGTAGAAGAGTTAAGAATCCTACAAATGTTAGACATGCAGGGGCTTATTCCTCAAGGTCTAGACAAGAAAGCAAGCATGAGAGATGAGGTGGAGGAATTCTGGCATCCTCCCCCTGAAGGTTTTTTAAAGTACAACATTGATGGAGCTTCCAAAGGCAACCCAGGGGAGGCTGGCTTCGGGGGAGCTCTAAGGGATGAAACAGGTAGCATAAGCACCCTCTTCCATGGACACTTAGGAAAAGCCACTAACAACATGGCAGAACTAATGGCTTTGGAACAATGCTTAGAATTTTTTATACAGAACAATTGCCAAAATGTCATAATAGAGGCGGATTCAAAGTTAGTCATAAACGCAGCTAGGAGAATCAATAATGGAACAGGGACGGAAAAGGTCACAAAACACTGAAGGTTAACTGGGGTTCTTCAGAGAATTCAAGTACATCTACAGGAACTTCGTACTCTTAGATTTATACATGTGAGAAGAAAGGCCAAAAAATTGGCAGACATTCTTGCCAACCAAGGTGTCAGCTACAAGGATAGTGCAATCTTATGGAGGTGGAACACAATGGCACAGAGCAACCTGAAAAAACTCTGTCATAACCAGGCGGAGGAATACAAAGAAGAGTATAGAAGCAAAATGATAGAAACCAACTAGTAATGACTAGAGGTCATAGGGTGGCTCAAGGTTGGACAAAAAGGTTCGTGATGGAAGATAAGCCTAGGTTAGCAATTAAGTTGACCACGATCAAGATTATTCTCAATGATGGGCGACAGAGTTTCCCTAACCGCAGAAAGTTTCATCTCAAACTTCCACATCACTTCAAGTGTTTTCATGTCAGCTGGTTCACATAACTTACATATCACATCTTTTTTCATCTATGCTCTTCTTCCAAATGCACTACCGACTTACGGCGTTTCCTTTGCAACATCTGATGCAAATGCTAGTTATAATAAAATTTGAATTCTCTGTTAATTTACATATATTAGTCAACGTTTCCATAGAAGCGTAAGTACCATGGAAGTAGTTTAGTTTAATACAGTATGTTTAATTATTCCTTAATATTTTTATTATTATTTCATTATTATAATGTAATATTATGCACATTCGCATGAGTTAAGGCAACACGTGTTATAGTTAATCCTGTCAGTGAAAATAATAATGAATTAGAGTATTGTTAATTTGTGAAAAATAAATGCACGAAAAATAATCTTAAGGACACGCTAATATGATAAGTTATGTTAGGATCAAAGATAAAGTAGTAGATTTTAAAAGTGCAAACTTTAAAATAGCAAACCTTGAAACTATATTAAGAAAGACTCTTATCAAAATTAGCGGCTAAAAAAGATTCACTAAAAAGACAACTTTCTTGTAATAATTTTATTACTGTGTATTAAAAATAATTAGCCTATTAAAAACATTTTAAGGTTGGAGGAACAATTTTGGTTATAATAATAATTTTAATATTAGGTATAAAGTTTAAAAAAATTTGTTAATAAAATGTTACAATTAATAATTATATTAATATCATTATATTAATAAATGTGATTGATATATTTTATAAACTTAATTATAAGATGCTAAACGTTCAATGAAAGTTAATGAATTTATTTCCATTTATTTTAATTTAGGTGAAGTAAGATATATTTTTTTATTAAAATAGAAAAATATTTAAATAATTTTTTTATATTAATTGTGTTACATGATTAAACCAAAAATAATTTTTATACCTCAAAATTTTGTTTCTTCAAATTATTAAAAAAATCAAAATTCTTAAAAACCAATTTAATATAGACGAAGCCTATAACATAATTATACTATTTAAAAAGCAATTTTATTTAAAGAAGTTTATAAATCATTTAAAAATAATAAAAATCTAAAATTTAAAGGTATAACTTATAAATTAAATATTTATAATATTTTTTAATAATGAATTAAATAGTTATTTTAATTTTTAATTATATTCACAACAAGGTTATTTTTTCAGGAATAAATTTTAAATTAAATACTTATTTTTAAATGGTTATTATTAGAAAAATGAATTTTCACATTAATAATTATATATGTGATTAATTATATATATATTAATTTTTAAATTTTTGATTTTATTAATTTTATATATATTATAGGATGATGAAATTCATTAACTAAATTTAATATAGGTTTATTATACTTGAAGAAGGTAAAGAGATTACTTATAATGTTTTTAGCATTTTTATGAAAGGAATTAAGAGAAGCACTCCAAAATCACCATAGTTTTGTCGACTTAAAAGGTCAAGAAGGCTAGTAGTGTGACAAATACTTTGAAAATTAGATTGAGTGTGATCATAACATCGACAACTTAAGCGAAATTGTTTTACATCTTCAACCCTTAACCCTCTTACTATTGCAAAGGTGACAAGATCTTTAATCCTCTGCTGTTCTGGGAATTGATCAACGCTTAATTTCACTATGAAGTTCATGATAATTTTTTCTTATTTTACTAATGTTCATTTTCTTCCGAACATTATTCAAGAAAGAAAATACTTTTGATTTTCCAAATTGCGGTTGATGAGCTCCTTAAATTTTGAAGTAATAGTATTTTTAATATTATGCTTGTTATGGAAAATGTTCTCTTCCTTTATCACCTAATTGTCAAGCCAAGATTGGGCATTTTTATGTCATCCATGCTTGAGGTGAAGGTGGGGGTTTTGACTACAATTAGAAGTAATTGTAGGGAATCTTTTGGATTCCATGTTATTTAATTTATTCTTATACATAAGATACCTAGAAACCCAAAATATATGTTATACATATAGAGTATTTGTGGATGCTCATTCAATAATTATTTTTGTAAGCTAAGCTAGTTTTTTATTAGTGATAAAAATGAAACATTGCAAGTCTATATCTTTCGGTTTGCTATTGCAGAAACTAGACAAGTAGTATAGAAATAATTCTGAAGTCATAGAAGCTTAAACTAAATGCCTTATCATACTTGTCTAGATAGGTAAGTCTTCATTTATCTACAAAAATAGATACCAAAACATAAGAGTGGCTAACAACAAGGGTACCTTGCCTACAAACACTTCTAACATGAAAAACATTATAAAAAAAACCATGATCAACAATTAGGAGAGTCCACCTAGATGGGAGATAGAACCAATTCATCTTCCTCACTGTTGTGGAAATCCAAATTGGCCAATTTCTTGGCTAGGACTGGAAGTTTCTTATTAAATCTATTGACACATTCTTGCAAGGCATGTATCAAAAGAAAAAAAAATCTTGAAATTCATTTCTCTCAGTGAGAATTTTCCCTATTATAGTCTTTATATGTGAATACAAGTACATAGTTTGCATGTATTGAGTTTGTCTAAAGTAGGTAATTCGTGTATCATGAATCCATTACCTAACATTCTCCACCACTTCTATATCTAACAAAGCAAACATTCAAACTAAGCCTTTTTTTGTGTAGAGTCCATCTCTTCTCAAGTAGAATGACTGCTAAGCTCCCAATAATGACTTGCAAAAGCCTTTACATTAACATAGGCATGGGTTTGAGGAGGAATATCTTTTCTACTTTGACATTGGCCATAATGAGAATGTTTGTGGTGAGGCATGACAAAGATCGATGAAAAGGAGGAAAGACAAGCTAAGGTGTTGATTGTTGAATAGAACAAGAATGAACACTAGGAAATGAGTGACCTATTTCTCAAGAATGATGAGAAGGTGAAGCAACACGCGGTTATGAATCAAAATTCAAAGGAGAGAAAGAGAGGTGGGAGGGGAAGGATTGAGAGGAGTGTGGATATGATAAAAATAAAAAGCAAAGGAAGGAGAGGTAAATAAAAGATGCTTGAACATCATGGAATTTCAAAGATAGACATCGAAACAATGTGAACTTGCCCAAAATAAACACCATGAGAGGAACTCAATATTTTTTTGCTAAATCTTTATGCACTCCTTATGATAAGTGTCTAAAAAACTCAATTATTAATGCAAAATAACACCCACTCCTAACAAATGATATTCAACACAAAATTAATCATCATATTAAATAAATAATATCTAACTAATATGAATCATCTTACCAAATCCATTCATTCTCTTAACATACATAAATTTCAACCAATACACCTCTCCCTAATCCATGAACCAATACACCTCTCCCTAATCCATGAGAAATAAAAAACACTACCATACAAAAATCATTATACCAAAATAATCTTCTTTCAATTACTACCTAACAAGAAAAATACGCATCCAATATTTGATTTCTCTCGCACATATTACCTAGCATGAAAAATACTCATGCAATATTTGATTTCTCTCACACATATATCTTGTGCATGGTCCGAAGTTTGATAAGACAACTTGGCTTTTAGAGTTTTCAAGAAGCCGTTGCCTTTATAATTTTATAAAACCCCGCATTAAGCCATTCAAAAGATCTTTGGCGTTGTGATATATGATTAACGTTGTGATATATGATTAACGGGAGTCATTTCGAAGAGATCGAGCATAATCATGTAATTCACTTTAATGAACATGATTATTACTTATAGGTGTGTTTTTTTCAAAAATTAAAGTTAACTTTTACTATGCACATGTTTAATTATTAGTATATTAGCGTGTTTGTTTTTTTTTTTCTAACACGAAAACGCTGTATATCTATTAATTCATTATGAGAAAATAGCAGCACATCATATCTTTATTTTAATATTCACATATATATTCAAATCTTTCCCATAGCAAAAATTAATAATGGGTGGCATTATCATAGCCCCCATTACAAATACCACATCAAAAAATTCAAAACCATATGTAGGTTGTATATGAAGTATCAACATGATAACCAAGACTAATATAGATGAAGCACCAACTAAAAAAGCGAGATCATAGGAAATGGGGACTAGATGCATACCAGATTGGTGGCGAGGAAAGAGTAAGTTATGTACCCATCATGTAAAACTCTTGAATGTGGTGAATATTGTTGTCCACAGATATACTCATCATCTAGACATCATATTGTGTGGAAAGTCCCTTTTTTGATAGCGCATCAGCCACACTATTTTTTTCCCTATCAATGTAATCTATAGAATAATCCTTCCTGTAATTCCTTATAGATTCAATGATGTTCAGCCATCCCAAAAAATTTAGGTCTTTTATAACATGAATAGACCTAACATGATCAATAATCACCTTTGAATCCCCATAGATTTGCAGATTTTGTATGTTGAGGAAGTCACAGAGATTGAGCAGACATGCCAATGCCAGTGCCATAACCTCAGCCTTATTATGCAACCCTTTACCTCCATTCCAGTATATTTCAATATGCTGACCCTACAACATCCCCATTAAGCGGCCCCATCAAAGTGGATTGGATCATATAATGGATTTTTAAATTTATTATGATACATTATCTTTTTAGTTGCTTTTTGGCAACTAAGAAGACTTCAGGTGAGGCTAACAACCTAAGTCTCCTCTCCTGTTTACACTAGTTATTATTTAACTCATGCACGGACCCTACCCTAGACTCGTTTGATGTCAACATCGTTTTCCATCTCAATGTGTGATGAGGATCATGAACGTTACTGACAATGTAATCACAAAAGTGTTTAATGTAGTAGTAGGTTACAATTCTATGTGGTAATAAGCTATAATTCCAATTTCACTTTAAACTATATGCACGGTTATGTTATGTTTTAAGTTTATAGATTCCAATTTGAAGGGTACCAAGATCCGCTGACTTGTGTGTCACAGTTGAAAGAGCAACATCCACTGAAAATATGATAATAATCACCAACCTGATATGCTTCGTGATGGTGAAACTTATCTACTTCCTATAAAATGGTTATAAATATTTTAAAAAATATATTTACTGCAGGGATAAATCCAATAAATTTTTTCACCCTCTAAAACCTTTAAAACTGAGAGTAAGTGAATTCATAGAAAGCGTTGAGTAGTCGTAATCATTTAATATTTGATGGAGTGGATACAATAGTCGTAATCATTTAATATTTGGTGGAGTGGATACAATGATAACAACTTACATGATTCACTGGAACTCTTCCTATTTAAAAGAAACAAAATACTTTCAAACCTGAAAAGGTCAGGTCCATAATAGTGAGAGAGGTCAGGTCCATAATAGTGAGAGGGGAAAATGGTAATTTATCTCATATGAATCATTTAGATAGCACTCCATCAATGTTATTTATTAGGTCATCGTTTAATGTCACATCCTACGAACAACGAAATTTGTGTTGAGGAAGAGAACGTCAAAAAGTTCATTTTGTAACATTAAGACGTTGTCAAAGAAATTACAATTGCCGAGTTGAAACGTGTGGCTTACTTGTCCACAATTGAGAAGTTGCCAAAGGAATCATAACACTTTAGTTGAAATGCGTGGATTTCTCTAATTGGAGAGGAGACCTGTGTTCTAATGCAGTACCAAAAAGAAATGTACCAACAAATAATGAGATCTGGAATCTAGAGTTGTAAGAAAGAAGAAAGAGATCAAGGCATCGTTAAAATCATATTGTTCTCCGGGATTTGCCAAAATGTCAGTTGAAGCCAGTGAGCCGGTCTAGCTTTTCTTGAAACCTGTGACACAAACATGTGATTTCCCACCGATTACGCCATCTAGTGGAATAGAAAGTAATGAGCGCTGAGGTGACGAGGGTAAAACAAGTTCAAGGTATTGGGGCCTCTAAAGTCGTCAACCTTACAAATAATGTTGTACTGAATATCAGCCATAACGATGCCACTTAGTATCAACAACGCCTATCTACATTCACGAGACACAGCTGGCAATACCTGAGATCAGGGTTGGAATTTGAAAAGCAAATTTCTCGTCATAGTGTGATTTGCCAGGTTACAAAACTGTAAAAAAATCTGCTTTGAAATTATGAAAACAAGTTAAAAACTCTGAAAAATGTCCAACTTGATGGGCTGGCCTTTTTTAAAATTCCAACCTTGCCTGAGATTATGCAACCTGATTAACCAAAAAAGTAAGACAAGTATTTAACTGATGAAAAACTGCCTTTCATCACTGTATCAAGGGATCAGGGATGGAATTTCATCACGGTACAAAACGACTTTCTAATTTCTAATTTTATCTTTCCAAATACATTCTCGCACCAACCAACTGTAGATATTGTTCTTGGTTCTTTGCTCCAACACCTGGTGTTCAACATTGTCACAACAACCAACAGGTCTTGGCTCAGCCAAGAGGTCTTATCACATCATACCAGTGGTGCTTCTGCACATTCAAATGTATCGAGAATGTTAACAATCGAATTATTGATTTTAGATATTCAATGTTTTTAAAAAGTTAAAAATCAATTATTAATTTAACTTTAAAATTTATTTAAAATTTTTAAAATTAAAATGTTTTTGAATATCCAAAAGAATACTTGATTTTATATATTCAACGTTTTTTAAGTTAAAATTAACTATTAATTTAATTGTGATACTTTATATCATGTTTAAATTATTTTAAAATTAAAATGCTTTTATTATTAATTTAATTTTGATACTTTGAATTATGTTTAAATTTTTTTTAAATTAAATTGATTTTACTAAAAAAATTTAAATTAAAGTGATTTTTACACATTGAAATGAGTTGTAGAATATAATAATGAAATTATTGATTTTATATCTTCAACGTTTTTACAAAGTCAAAAATCAATTATTCATTTAATTTGATACTTTAACATAAAATTAAAATGATTTTGCACATTCAAATAGTTTATATTGAATTTATTTTAAAATAAAAAAAAAATTATTACTAGATATATAAATCAAATAGATTTATAAATCAAAGAAAAACAAAGGCTCGCTAAATTTTTTCCTCGGTATAGAGATCAATAGGAGTGGTTCCGGGATTACCATTTCTCAACCAAGGTATCCTAGAGATCCCTTGGCATGATTTCACATGAGTGACTGCAAGCAAGCAACCACACCTTTCTTATCAAGGATAAAGCTTGATAATGGAAGAGACACAACATTGGTTGATTGCACATTGTACTACCAGCTTGGGGGGAGTCTTCTTTGTCTCACTCACCCCGTTCATGATCTATTATATGTCGTTGGAGAATTTTTTAGGTACATGCATGACCTGCATGAGTTACATTAGAGTGATGGGAAGTACATCCTTTGATATGTCCACGAGACAATCACCTATGTGATTCATTATGTTGCAAATTATTCTTTAGATCTCATTGGGTTCACAAATTGATATTGGGATGGTGACAACCTTGATCACAACTGCACCTATGTTTATGTACTCAGTTTGTGATCCAGTCCAATTTGTCGGTCAAGCAAGAAGCATGTTGTCATTGCTTTATCATCAAGAGAGGGCGAGTACAGAGGAGTAGTCAATGCCACTATTCACACCATCCAGCTACAAAATTTCCTTTCTATCTTCATATTAGTGTCCATCATCCAATCGTTTATGGTGTGATAATGAGATTACAGTAAAGTTTTGCAAAGATCGACTGCACTAACAACATGCCAAACATATCAAGATCCACATGCACTTGACAGAAGGCCAAACATATCAAGATCCACATGCACTCCATTAGAGAATTGATCCATGATGGGATGATCGATCTACAGTATTGTCTGAGTTTTGAACACACTACTGACATCTTCACCGAGACATTCACTTCCATGACAAGATCGTCTTGGGGTGAAGGACATGACTGCCTAACAATTGTTCCTTCTCTACTTTTTACTTTATATTTTGAGGAGGGGGTTTCTTCCCACTAGGTTTTCCCTCTTTCCTCTTTTCATGCATTATACATGGGTACATAATTGGCCTTGTTGTTGGGACTTATTCATTTTGCATCACACTCACCTAAGTTATGCTTAAGGGGGAGTGTTGGTGTACATGCACTTAGTTAGCCTTAATTAGCTTCAGTTAAACTCTAGTCCTTGCAAGTTATGTGCACTTATTTAGTATTAGTTAAATCCAGTTCTTACATGTGGTGAGCACTTGGCTTTAGTTAGTTAACTCTAGTGCCTGCATGTGGTGCGTGTGCCCATTAACAGAACATAAATCACACTTAGTTTTATAACTTTAATAAGCCTTAGTTATTGCATGCACAACTAAACTTAACTTAGTTTATTTATGTGTCGACTCTCAAATTAATATTCATAATCCAATTCATCCTATATTTCAATTCTTACCAGTTTTCCCCATCATGCTTTAGCTAAATCGATATCTATGCTCTAATAATTAATAAAAAAAACACACCATGATTTGTTGGAAAAGGTAAATCCTATTTCCCTTCTTCATGTTCTTTCTTTCGTCAAACATCCTTTCCTCATAGAAGTGGACGCTTGGATTAGAAGAATACTTAATATTATTAAAAACCTAAATGCAAAGGCAGGGAAACAAATGTTTTACACATTTTAACAATTCGATCAAATTAAAGGATGACATATAGCTATGGCAAACTATTAAATATAATTAAGTACCATGCAATCCATTGACTTAGTACATAGTACTTCGTAATATTTACTGTATAACCAAGAAAAATAAAGAATGTTCCACAGGTTGCGATGCGAATAGCCTCTGTCCAAGAATGCCAGCTGGTTTTAAAAGATATTGGAGATGGAATCATAAGAAAGTCATGAGATTTACTTTGAAATTTCTGGCAGCGTGCTATGCGAAGTTTGTGAATATCGCCATCATTCGCCGTAATCAGGATTAATTGAAATTTGTGTAACATGTCTCTCTCCAGACAAATCAAGAAAGCCACACATTTCTGATTCCTTTAACAGCCTCTCAATTTTGGACAATCAAGTCACACATTTCAACTCAGTAGCTCCGATTCCTTTGACAACAACGATTAAAAAATGAAAAGTTTCATGGCTGGTAGGATTTGACATAAAACGCTAACGTAATAGCATGCAACTTTGACTCAGTTCTATAGAAATGATTGATATGAGATAAAGAGTAGTATTATAAGCATTTTAATGTAATATATTTTGTTTTTCTTTCAATCGTATGGATAATGACTTTTTCAAGTTTGAAAATAATCTATTGTTTATAAATATTAAGAGTTCTGGTGAACCATGCAAGCTTCTTATTAACATTGTATCCCCATCAAATATTAAATTTAATATGATTCCTTAGCTCTTTCTATGAGTGGACGTACTTTCTGTTTTTAAGGTTGCTAATGGATTAATAGTCAAGAAATTAGACCTAACTCATCTGGCCATAAGTATTAAATTAATATCATTTACAATTATTTTATAAAAGGTGGATAAGTTTCACCATCATAAAGGATATCCAGTGGATAAACGTTATTATTACACAACATTTCATGTTTTCTGTGAAGACCGTTTTTCTACTAGTTGAGAATAATTAATATTATTCTATTATTAATGGAGAAAATGGTTACATTGTTGTAACTTTCTCCCTAGTTTAGGATTAGTTCCTATAGTTATGGGGTTTGGGTACAACTTCCTATTTCCTAGTATTGTATTTAATGATGTAATCTTTTGATTGAATGTAATAGAGTGAACGAGAGAATACTCTCAAGTTTTGTGAGTGTAGTCTCCAGGTGCAGGCCACACCTGAGAGCTACATCTCTTTCTTTTCAATCCAGTGCATATTTTATCTTGGTATCAGAGCTCAGATTGAGTGAGCCTGATCTTTGTCACATGTGAGGCTGAAGTGCCTGTAGAAGCTAGCTTGCCTATGTGGCGGAAGTGCCTGTGTGGCTGAGTGTGTACACGAGAGCTCTGTGCTCGATTGAGCAGGTGGACTGCAGAACACCTGGCTCGGACTCGGAAATTTTTTTCTGAGCAGAAAGGCCGATTGGCGCGGATTTTGCGCTGATAGTCGCGCCAGAAGACCGATTAGCGCGGGATTTCAGGGAGAAATCGCGCTAGAACGTGGAAATTCAGGGAGGAATCCCGCTAGAGCGCGGATTTTGAGGGAGAAATCGCGCTAGTGTGCCAGAAAGCCCGATTAGCGCGGATTTTGCTGGGAAAAACGCGCCAATTTTTATACTCTAAGCGATTTTTAATTAGCGCGGATTTTTCGCTCGGGGTAGCGCCAAGGAGATCCCTGAACAGCATGAACTTCGTTTGGCGGTTTGCAAACGGAGCAGATCGGCGGAGGTGCAGATCAGTCCGGGAGAGACAGATCGGGAAGGCGCCAGAGGAGATCTGCGGGAAACCTCGACTTCGTGTTGGCGATCTGCAAGGAGAGCAGGATCGGCGAAGTGGCAGATCGATCCGGAAGAGGTGGATCGGATCAATTATGATCAGATCGGTGATTCGGCTGTGTTGGAAACGCCGAAGTTGCTCATTGGAGCGCGAGTGCCAGACACTGCAGATCGGTAGCAGAGGCAACAGATCGATCTGACAGGTATTGTTTTTTGTTGTTAAATAGATTCAAAATGAGTAACACAATGGAGTCTTACCTTAACGAGTCTGGTAAACTCAACGGATCGAACTTTACAAACTGGAAGTTCAAGATCTAGACTCAGCTCGAAGGTGCAAATGCTTGGGCTATAGTGACAGGCGACGAGCAGAAACCGGCAGCAGCCCAATAGAAGGAAGACTGGGAAAAATGAGAAAACAAAGCCAAAGTCCTGCTGAAGATGTCTGTGAAAGACAATGTCATTGCACACATCAGAGATTGTAAATCGTCTGCTGAGATCTGGACGAAGATCAAAAATCTCTATGAGACCCATAATACAAACAGAGTTTTGGCTCTGAAAAGCAAGCTATTTTCGATGAGAATGGATGAAAGGGAGTCTGCTACTGCATTTGTAGTGCGAATCAAAGATGTTAAGGACGGATTGGGGGCCATTGGAGTGGCGGTGGCTGATGAAGATCTTGTTGCAATTACAATGAATGGGATGCGTGATGATTTTCAAACCTTCATCACTGGAGTCTCGGCAAGGGAGAAAGCACCCTCGTTCGACGATCTCACTGCGATCTTGCAGCAAGAGGAAGATCGAAGGCAGAACTTGAATCTGAACCCCCAAAGTGACGATCTCGCGCTGGTGGCAAAACAAAGACTATCCAAAGGAAGGCAGTCACAACAGCAATCAAAGCAAAGAGGAGGAACATCACAGAAGAATCCGCATTCTCAGAAAGGTATGCTTGCAAATCATTATGAAAAAAAATGTTTTTATTGTGGGAAAATGGGTCATATACAGAGAGATTGTTATCATAAGAAGC
>APFE030819169.1:0-10599 GCA_000404065.3 Pinus taeda | reverse complement strand
TTTATCCAATCTAGTTGGATAATAGAAATAGCACAAAACAATGCTTCCACATCCTCATCCTTTCTTGAGAGTGCATCTACAACAAAATTTTGCTTCCATTTTCTATATATGATGTCAAATTCATAACCCAACATATTTGTGACACATTTTTTTTCTGTTCTTCTAAAGATAATAGTTGTTCTAAAAAGTATTTAAGACTATCATGATCCATTTTACCTTGAAGTGTCTTCCCATTAGGTAAGGATGCCATTTTTTAAGTGCATGTAGTATTGCCAACATTTCCTTCTCATAAATAACTTGCTTGAGATGTAGTAGTAAAAATACCCAATTACCCACATCAAAACATTTTTCACTAAGATGTAGATCTACCTGTTGTTTCATTCGATTTTGCACCAAAGTGGCATTATCCTTTAAAAGTTGGAGAACTTGTTGTTGATGCTCGATGTGATCTTTCATTACTTGAACCTTTTTCTTCTTGATATATCCTTCTATCTTTAGAGTTTGAGGAGTGGTAATTTCTTCCAATCCTTTACAAGATATGATTGGATTCATTTCTTGATGCTTGAAGTGATCTTTCACTTGAATATTTTTCTTCTTGATATTTCCTTCTATCTTGATAGTTTGAAGAGTGGTAATTCCGACCAATGAGTCACAACATATGGTTGGATTCATTTCTTCTTTTTCGATGTGATATTTCACTTCTTGCACCTTTCTCTTCTTGATATGTCCTTCTATCTTTAGATTTTGAGGAGTGGTAATTCTTGCCAATGCTTTACATGATATGGTCTGATTCATTTCTTCTTTCTCTGGGGTGGGGTCCTGGTGTATATCCTCTTCTTTTGATGTTTCTTGATCATTTTCTTCCTCCTCTTCATACTCTATGTAAAATAATTTCTTCTCAGCACACTTATGACCTTTAGTGCACTTGCTATCACAATTGTAACAAAGCCCTTTTCCTCTTTTTTCTTCCAATTGTTGTGGTGTAACCCTTGTAGGTTGTGGAAGGCTAGGAGAAACAACACTTACATCTTTATAGTTGTGAGGGGTAGACTTCCTTGTTTCCATAATTTTACTTTCCACTATGTCACAAATCCCTTTCACTCTTTCCAATTGTTGTGGTGTTTCTCTAAAGAAGGTGTTGCTCTTTGTATCCTCATAATGTGCTATCATTTCCTCCGTGATAATTGACCACGTAACAAGTTTTTTACAAGAACAAAGCCCCTTATACCATAAAAATTGATCCGGTTCTAAATATGAAGATGCAATACATACCTTTTGTAACAGTGGTACACCATGTAGATCAAAATATTGTTCCATCTGAAGTATCCAATTTACCGGATCCTTGCCATCAAACTTCCCCATCTTGCTTTTTCTTGATTTTAGGAGCCTGATTTTGAAACGACTATAACTATGTACTTGCAGATCTTTAAGTTCTAAAATTTTGACCTGCAGTAGCCCTCTATGTCCCCTTTCCAATGCCACTAGTCTAATCCAAATTAGATTCTCCAAGGGAGCGTTATGCCAAATCTCCCACAGTGACCTGATTATAGACTAGTTCAGTAGAGTGAACTTGTACAACATGCCACGAGTCACTGTTTTGGCCTTTGGCTCTGAAAAATATATACAAGAAACTACAGTCTATCCTATTTCTGTACCTTCTTACGAAATTTTAATCTAATACTCAGAGAGAACGTTATGACGATTTTCCCCAGGTCACCTGTTTTGAATGTAATTCGGGATTCTGCAAAAGGACCAACTTCCTTAGTTCATATCTCCGAAAATATAGCGCGAAAAGCTCTAAAATTTGGACCTGAGATTCAGTACGATGTCTTCTCAAATGGTTTTTTGTTTTAGATTCTGAAATGTCGCAGAAAAAAAGTGATAGCGAAAATGCCACGATGACCTGTTTGGAGCAGTGAAACCCTAGAATCCAAAGCTCTGATACCAAATGTTATGAAACTAGCTCAAGAAAAGATAGAAAGATAGATCAACGCCCTTAGAATTCAGCCTCTTCGAGGGGGCAACCTCCTTTACATTACATAAATGAAAAATTCTTGGATGATACAAATGAAAAGACCTCCTTTCTATATATAGGAGTCTAAGGGGTCATAATATAATGAGAGCCGACATAACAATAATAATGTAAGGGCACAATAATAACAATAGTGGGCTACTATGGGGCACAATAGTAACAATATGGGCACTACATGGGTACATCAATATAATAAGGGGGTTGTACTAATAATAATAAGGGTTACACTAGTAGTATAGGGGCCTAACATATTTGGAGGAAGAGATATATACGCAACAGCCACAAGGATATGAGGTAAAAGGGAAGGAGAAACTAATGTGCAGGTTGAAGAAGAGCTTGTATGGCTTAAAACAGGCTCCAAGGTAGTGGTATCTAAAATTTGATAGGTTTATGTCTGAACAAGGTTATACCAAATGTCACTCTGATCATTGTTTTATCTAAAAAGGAAAAATGATGGAAGCTATATTATTGTTATTGTATGTAGATAAAATGCTTGGTGCAGTTTCTAACATGCAGCAAATAAATGTGCTCAAAAGAAAATTGGCAAACTCATTTGCAATGAAGGATTTGGGTGGTGCAAAACAAATTCTTGGTATGAGAATAACTAGAGATAGGAAGAATAAAAAATTAACATTGTCTCATAGCAAGTACATAGAAAAGGTGTTGAAAATATTTAATATGCAGAATGCAAAACCAATTAGTATACCTTTGGCTAGCCATTTCAAACTAAGTAAGGAGGTGTGTCCCAAGACTCAGGAAGAAATGGTGTTGGGCATAGGATCCCCTGCAGTAGGTTTTGGGGCTCAAAGCCCAAGTTTTGGTCAAAGATGGTGTAGAACTCCGCAAAGTGTATAATCAAGTCATAGGGTTGTCCGCCCTAAAATATTGTAATTTAATGTAAAGTTGTGTCGGCCTACCCATGGTCCACAGACCATGGGATTGTATAAATAAAGCGAGGATCTAAGTGTAAAGATAGCTTAGTAGAGCATATATATAGAATAGCGAAGGCATGGTTCAAGGTTAGAGTGGAATCTGAAGTTCACTGGGTCATAGTAGTAGGTAGAGGCTCTGCTACTGAGTGCGCAGAGGCCTAGTAGAGTCCGCAGTTGAGTGAGTGGACCCCTGCAGATGAATATGTAGGGCGGAGTCGGGTCTGTACTTGGGACTGAAAGTTAATAAAGAGAAGTTTATTCTGTGCATATGTTCTTGAATCCTTATTTTGATGTTATACATCACTTTTACTCTATTTATTTACTGCGCACACTTGATGAATACTCGTATGAATGCTTATATGTTAATTTAATCTAAGTAATCAGCTAACGGAGACTAATTAAGGAAGACTTGGGTAAATAACACGGGTCACACCGTGGCTAGAACTGCGCGAAGACAGTATCACAAGGCGTGGGGTGCTCGCAAGTGCGCGTAGTGCAGTAAGTGTGAAGGTTGGACAACGTACCAATCACCTCATATCAGACATCCCCAGGGTGTGGAAACCTGGTTCTAGCACCCTCCCATACTCTTCGAGCAAGACCTCAGTCCGCGCTCCATGGACTATTGCTGAAAGGGCTAGTAGTACCGAGATTTGCTTGGCTAAATCACTTCCGAAACTGGGTCAGGCCCCATTAAGCCAACAAATGGCTTATATGTCTAAAGTACCATATGCATCAGCAGTTGGAAGCTTAATATATGCAATGGTCTGCAGAAGGCCTGATATTGCACATGCAGTGGGAGTTGTAAGCAGGTACATGAACAATCCAGGAAAAGAACATTAGATGGTGGTGAATTGGATTCTCAGGTATTTGAGAGGTACCACAAATCAAGAATTATGCTTTGACGGTTCAAAAATTGCTCTACAGGGATATGTTGATGTAGTTATGGTGGGTGATAGAGGTAAGAGGAGGAGCATCACAGGGTATGTGTTTACTGTAGGTGAAACAATAGCCAGTTGGGTTTCAAAACTGAAAAGTGTTGTTGCACTCTCAACGACGGAAGTAGAGTATGTTGCTGCTACAGAGGCTAGTAAAGAAATGATTTGGCTACAAAGGTTTTTGGATGAATTGGGTAAGAAGCAGGAGTTGGGAAAGTTATACAGTGATAGCTAGAGTGCCATACATCTTGCAAAGAACTCTGCATTTTATTCCAAGACTAAACATATACAGCTCAAGTTCCATTTCATACGATCGGTGTTGGAAGATGGATAGTTGAAGTTGGAAAAGACACACACTAGACAAAATCCTACAGATATGTTAAAAAAAGTTGTAACCAGGGAGAAACTGAGATCCTTCACAGTTTCAATTGGTCTTCAAGTATGATGATTAAAATGAGAAACAACCACATCCAAAGTGGAGTCATTGTCCAACAAATGAAGCAGCAGTGGAGTTGCTATAATTAGTCTCCAAGTGGGAGATTGTTGGGTGTGGAGCCTGATTATCTTCTTTATTCAGAGGTATCACCGCATTGGACTCTAGTTCGTAATGTGGTGGCAACACCGCCCGTAAATGTGTGACACCAAGGGGGGGCAAAGCTAAAAATAGATGTAAAATTACCTTGTAAAATGTTGTAATTTTGTAGTCAATTTGGGTTGTTCATTAGGTAGAAATATGATGGTAGAAATTATGTTTAATTTAGGGTTTTTTCCCTAGAAGGCAACCCCTCACTATATATGAGGGAATTGTACTATTTAGATATGTATTTTGAGGGAGAAAGAGAGAGGAGATTGTGTGTGAGAGGAGTGAATTACAACGAATCTGCTGTAGGTTGTGTCTCTTCATTTTGTTGGATAATATAAAAGAAAGGACTGGCTGCTTCTCCATGGACGTAGCCCAAATCGGGTGAACCACATATATCTGTGTCTCTCTTGTTTTATGTGTTTATATTTATGCAATATATTTTATGTGTTCCATTTCTCTGTAATATATACTTTTATAACAGGAAGAGGAGGAGGAATATTAAGTGTATCATACCACATTCCATCCAATTTGTACCCTAGATGTTATTATAGGAGGAGGGAACCTGATGAAGATGACCTCATTGACCAAATCCTCCAGAACTAGCCCCCCAACAACATGCCTCTTGATGAGCTTGTAAAGGAATCTGAGGGTAATCCTTGGACTGAGTTATGCCTGGTGGACCCAAGTTCTACACATGTCAAAATCGTAGAATTTGATCCTTCTAAAACCTTGAAGATAAACCCCTCTCTCAGTCAATCAAAAATAGAAGTTGTGTGACATGTTGAGAGAGCACGTAGATGTCTTTGCTTGGAGATATAGAGAAATGAAGAGAGTGCATCCTTTAGTGTGTACTCATCACATCTACATCAAGGAAGGATGAAAACCAGTGTGCCAACCTTAAAGGAGGATGAACTCAACCCTCAAATACATAGTAAAGTAAGAATTGTAGAAGTTGTTGGATTTAGGGCTCATTTACCCCCTCTTAGATAGTGAGTGGGTGTCCCCTCTAGTTTTGGACCCAAAGAAAAATGGAAAATGGAGGATCCGTGTGGATTACAGAGAACTAAACAAAGCCACTAAAAAATACCATTTCCATTTACCTTTCATTCATCAAGTCTTGGATGGTCTTGCAGGGAAGAAGTTCTTCTCTTTCTTGGATGGATTCAGTTGTTACAATCAGATCCAAATCAGCCCATAGGACTAGGACAAAAATACATTCACTTGGCCTTGGAGTACCTTTTCTTATATGGTCCGTCCTTTTGGATTATGTAATGCTTCTGCAACTTTCCAAAGGGAAGTTTTGAGCATATTTGTTGAGCTATTCAATGACTTTGTAGAGATCTACATGGATAATTTAAATCCCTATGGGTGTGACTTCCTGGAGTCTCTCTCTAACCTTGGGAAAGGCCTAAAGAAGTTCATTGAAATGAACCTCTCTCTTAGTTGTGAGAAGTGTGAATTCTTGATGAATGTAGGGACTATCCTGGGCCATTCAATATCTCAGGAAGGAATACAAGTGGACCCAGACAAAATTGCCATCATAAAAAGGGTACTACTCCTCAAGAGCAGAGGGATGTTAGGAGCTTCTTGGGCCTGCCTGGATATTATGGGAGTTTTATCAAAGACTTCAGCATAGTAGCCTCACCATTGTTTGGATTGTTGTGCAAGGACTTTGAATTTTGTTGGTCAGATAGTTTCCAGAAGGCCCTAGAGATCTTGAAAGACAAATTGACTACTGCACCCATACTTAGAGGCCCACACTAGGCTCTTCCTTTCCACATCCATGTTGGTCCATCTTTCAAAGTTGTAGGAGCAGCCCTAGGCTAGATATATGACAAGTTTCCTTATGCCATTTACTTCATTAGCAAAAACCTATCTAAGGTTGAATTGAATTACACTGTAACTGAGAAGGAACTCCTAGATGTTGTCCACTCTCTAAATAAGCTCAGACACCACATCACTGGATATCAAACCTTTGTGCATATAGACCATGCAGTTATCAAATACTTAATGAACAAGCCTGATGTGAATGCTAGAATTATTAAATGGTTTCTTCTATTACAACAGTTTTATCTAACTATCATTGGTAATCCAGGTAAAGAAAATGTAGTTGCAGATTTTTTGTCTAGACTCGCTTTTCCTGTAGGTTAGGAAGGGATGGTTGATGATTAGCTACCGGATGAACACTTATTTTTTATTTTAGTTCTCTTTCCATGGTTTGTTGACATAGCTAACTACCTAGATGTTGCAGAGTTTCCTGCATTTATGTCATCCAGGGAGAAGAGAAAAATTGTAAGGAAGAGTGCCCCTTTCACTTGGATTAGGGGAAATATCTTCAAGCTAGGATGAGATCAAATATTGAGGAGATGTGTCATGGAAGAGGAGGTCTTTGAAACCCTCTTAGCTTGTCATGATGGGCCTTGTGGAGGTCACTTTGTTTCCAAGAGGACAACTTTCAAGGTTCTACAAGTTGGCTACTACTGGCCCACTCTCCACCAAGATGCAAGAAGATACATGAGTCGATGTGATAAGTGCCATAGGATGGGGAAACCCACTCACAAGGATGAAATTTCCATACAACCTCAGGTGGCTTTAGAGCCATTTGACAAGTGGGGCATGGATTTCATTAGGCCAATTGATCCACCCTCAAGGGAAAAAAGTACATAATTGTATGCATTGGTTATTTGAAAAAGTGGGTTGAGACAAAGGTTGTCAAAGTGGAAACAGAAGAGAAAGTGGTTGAGTTCCTAAGGGATAATGTGTTCTACAAATTTGGATACCCCAAAGAGCTAGTCACCGATCAGGGAGCTCAATTCACATCACATCTGATTGAGAATTTGTTAAGGAAACATCATATCAAGCACAAAAAATCTACTACCTATAATCCTCGGGCCAATGGACAAGGAGAGGTCACCAATAGGGCACTAGAAGGAATCCTCACCAAGGTTGTGAGCAACAACGGAAAGGATTGGGTAGACAGGTTAGTGGAGGCTACTTGTGCCTACAATACAACTTGGAAGACAACTACTGGTTTCATCCCTTATGCATTAGTCTATGGAAAGAAGGCTCTACTCTCCATTGTGTTGTGAAGGCAAATCCCCTCTGTGGACAAAAGCGATCTCTCTAGCCCAATGAGTGGGTATAGAAACAAACTAAACAAACTAACATACACTTTCCTAGCTTATTTTCAACAAATGCAAAGAGAGAGGGACCTACCTCGCTCTGATGCTAATCGCTCAATCCTTTGGAGATGACTTTGATTCCTTTTGCTTCTAGGCTCACTCTTTACTTGTTCTTCAAAGGTGAGTACCTACAAGAAAGATCAAAGAGAAATACAAGTTACAAGAGCACATATGGCATACATCAAACATAAACTACGTAATAAATCAAGGAGTATTAAGCTAAAAGCATAAACATTTAGACAATTATGGAAAGTGAACATCAGAGTATATATTAATAAGCTAAAAAGGGAAGCATACAACCTATGCCTTGATTTTGGAGACCTCCTTTTGGTGGATGTCCAAGTCCAAGCAAAGACTCTTCAATCACTCCTTATCCAAGTTAGAATGGGCAACATTTAGGCATAATCTCAGTATAGGAACGCAGGCAATCAATGACCAACCATTTGGGGATGGAAGGGAGTTCATTTATAGGAAGGAAGAGGGATTTAGGGATCCACTAAAGAAGGAGGATGGTCTACATATCAAGAGTAAGGTCCTTAAAGGTAGGACCAAGAGATCCAAATGGGAGAGCTCAACCATATCTCTACCCAGCAACATCCAATTTGTTGTTTCTCTAAGTTTCTAGTATACGAAGTTTCACCTCCATTTTGAGAAAACCTTGCAGAAGAGGTTTAGCGTGAATTTTCATATCAAAACCCACACTAAAGAACTAGGGTAAAGTAGTGCAACCTACCATCATCACAGGCAGGCAGTGGAGAAAAAAGAATTGGCCCTAAAAATTAGAATTTTATCTAACCTTCTTCAGAATTGACTCGGGGCAGTTTTCCTTTGGGTTTTCAAGGATGTTTTTGTCTATGTATCATGATGGATATACTTCACAGTTGTCAAAATTTGGCACTTAGGGATATGGAACAAGAAATGAATAGGAGGTGTGACAAAATACTATGTAACAGATGCCCCCTAAAGCATGAAGGCAGAATAGGGAGTGATGGTTGAGATGCTTTACAAGCCAAGACAAGGACTAGAACATCACCGTCAAGAGACCTGCAAATCAAGCATATACATATACAGATACATATTTGACATCTCTGATAAACATGCCTAGTGATGCATGAATAGGCATCCAATGATACATGAATCCACAGTATGGACGCAACCATCTAAATAGAAGGGATCATGTGTATGGATCCACGGTATGGTCGCAGACATCCAACTAGAAAGGATCATATGTATTGATCCACGGCATGAATGAAGTCATCTGTATGAAAAGGGTCATGTATACAATCATGAGTACTCAATAACTCCTCGCCACCTAGATTTTATTAGATGAGATCCAGTGTCTTCCGCTTCGCCTCAACCCAATCAATGTATAAATTCTAGAATGTGAATAGATGTGTCGAGGTCTAACATGATAGAAAACCACCTAATTATTGGTCAATGATGTAAATTGTTAACAGGCATGAGAGAAACCACCCATAATGATAATGGCTCTCAAGGTACAATCAACATAATCCACGAGTGTGAATAATGAAGCTGAAGTTAAACACCTGTAGAATCATTCGCTCAAAGGCCAATGACGTAAACCTGTCTCCAAATGCAAAGAAATTTCCATTGAGGCATGCAAGCTCCAAGGTATTGAAAGGGCGTTTCTAAATCATCTTCCCAGATAATGAGTTGAAGTTGATAGGAAGTGATCCATCCAAGGAGGGCCATACATTTTCCCACATAATTGACACGAAACATAGGATATCTCAAAATGATAAGAGTGATTTAGGATTGTTGCAGGGAGGGTAAACCAGTGTATAAGAGGTAAAGAATTATAGATGGGACTCCTCTTGAACATATCGGCAACACGAATCCAGAGTTTGGAAACATTTGACTCAACATAAGATTAGAGATCATGATGACAAGGTATAATTAGATGAGAGGCAAAAATGGATTTCCCAAACCTAGGAAGGCAAGTAATGCAATGAGGATAACCAAAACCCTACATGAGAAATAGATAAGTGTCATGTTTAAGAGCGACATGCTTCCTTTACACAAAATACAAGAGATGTTCGCTTTCATTTTTCCCCCATTATAACTTCCTAATAATTAGCACAGAGATCCAACACTCCAACATGCATCGATCGAGAAAAAGGTAGGCATGGGTATGGTAAGCTCTAAGCTTCTCCCTAGGCGTAAAATAATGAAAAATGTATGAATGTCGAAGCAAGGTTTTTTTTATAAGATGGAGGTGGCCAAGTTAGTTAACTTGGCCACCCTAAGCTACTGAACAAAAAGTGATCCACTAATCATCATGCAACGTAGGAGTGTCACATTAGTCAAATCAGTTAAGAGGGAAGTTAGAATCAATTAAGAGGGAATGGGTGTTAATTACGAGGCTCAAGAAAATGATCACACAAGGTGGGCTAACGGTCCAAATGAGGAAAACTCGTACCATTGCTAGCCACCACAACGCTCCTAGCCCTAGCCACCTATAGCATAAAACTCAAATCTCCTTGCATTTTCACTTATTTTGAATTCCATTGAGGTAGGGCCGAGGTTGGGAAGCTATCGAGAGAGTTGAACCCTACTCTGTCAGTCCTACATGAAATAGCTACAGGAAATGTAGGAGGCTATAGGAAAAAACTATAGGAAGTGCAGGAGGCTACATGAAGCTACATGAAGCACATAAATTGCTATAGGAAGCCTCCAAGGGTGCAAAAACACTACCTAGGGTCGATTTGGTCTTCAATTCTCATTTGTTGTGAAACCAGCCCACAAAAATATAGAAAATATAGATCAATGCCTTAGAATTCAACCTCTTCAAGGGGGAAACCTCCTTTACATTACAAAAATGAACAATTCTTGGATGATACAAATGACAAGACCTCCTTTCTATATATAGGTGTCTAAGGGGTCATAATATAATCAGAGTCGACATAACAATAAT
>APFE030819166.1:3458-22464 GCA_000404065.3 Pinus taeda | reverse complement strand
AAATGCGAGGTGGAAGATCATGGAATCTTCTAGAAGCTTCCCCTCTGACACTTGCCACTCCATTTTTGACCAGAGATGAGTAAGAGATCATCATTCTCAAAGTGGAAGCAGGAACTATCAGAGAGAAGACACTAATCAAGATCCCAAAAGATGACTCACCTCTCTGTAATCATCTGTATATGGATCCCTCTTCACAGAGATCCAGAGGCTAGAATTTTGTATCTTATAGAGAAGTGTTGTTGGTTTTCTGGTGTACATTCATAGTGTTGGGTGATCTAAGCTTTTCTTGAGGTGAAGAAGGGCTTCCGAGCTGGAGGATGATGCTGGGTCAGAGCATATGGTTGTAATGCTCTTGCTACTTTTCATCTTAATAAAGCTATTCTTGTTTTCTTCCATATTCTTGTGTACTTGTTTATAGATGTGGTTATATGGTTAACACACATCTGATCCTGTGTTATTTATGAATTTAGATGTTTGTTTCTTCGATAGTAGTATGTTTCTATGATTCCAAAGGTTCTTTTTAAAGTTGGGTAGACGAAGAAGAAGCGGCGAAGCTCTATCAAGAAGGAAAGGAAATCAAGCGCAAGACTCAGGTTGGTCTTCTTGGTTCTCCTCTTGTCTATTTTCATAAAAGAAAACAATATTAGACTTTGATTGTTTGTTTCTAAGATAGCCACCCATCTTAGTGGGAATAGCATCATCCGAGTGGACACTATTCCCGATAACACTATGACACTTCGCTATTGCCACAGACCTGACATCGCACAGCTCATGGATAGAGTAGTTTATAGTCCCATGCCTCCTTTCAGCTACCTAGAGCGCTAAGATTGTGCTTCCATCGGCTAGTTAGATGGTCGGGCCACCTGTGTATGGTTTCAAACAACTACCATTTACTTTTCCTAGGAAAATTTCTCCATTTAACTTTACCAAATGCATCATGCCACCATCTATGATCTCCTTAATAACATATGGTCTCAGCCAATGCATTTTGAGCTTCCCTTAGGAATTTATTGAACTTACTGTCATACAAAAACACCAAATCATTCACCTTAAAGGTGCGCAAATTAATATGTCGATCATGCTAGGCCTTTTCGTGCTACTTTTGCACCTTCTAGTGGAATCCAGCCAAAAACCATTCTTCTTTGAGCTCCTCCAACTGTGCGAGCCTCTCCTCTATGGCTCTGCGATCCGTCATACCTATGAGCACTGCTATGGATAGACTAGGAACAATGTATTCCATAGGCATTACAACTTCCACTTCATAGACAAGCCAAAAAGGTGTCTGTCCCATTAGTTTCTTGCATGTCATTCTATAAGCCCATAATATTGTGGGTACATGCAGGTCCCAATCACTTCGTTGTGCTTTGCATACCTTGGTTAGTGCAGTCTCTAGTACTTTGTTAAATGCTTCTATGTGGAGGACCTTTTGTGCGATTTTTTTTCCTACATAATGTCTCTCAAACATTAAGAGGCATTTGCACATTTGTCCCCCCAACACATGCTAATTGATCATACCTTCTAGCACAGAGTTCATGTGCATCCTCGTAGGTTGTTTTCCATATGCTTGCATCCACCTGGACATACTCACACGTAGATCATCCTGTCCATTGTATTTGTCTATCGATTGCACCCTAGGCTTCAAAAATCTCATGCGCATTATTCTCCTACATTCGCACTAGTCGTCAAAGCTCACTTTGTGCTTACCCCACCAACTCGCGGGCGTAGCGCGCAGGACCCAATTCAAGGCCTGTAAGAATTTCTTTTTTGGCATCTCTCTTTCAAATTTATTCAAGAAGTTATCTACCTCACTTGGGCCATCATAAGTAGGCAGGTCTCTTACTTCTATTGATATGCAGTGCAATGACCTTGTCATCATATTACATCTCAATGTGGTTACCTCATGTAACTGATTCTACCATCGCTCCATCTCCTCATTTGAATTTGAAGTACAGGGGCTTTTGTGCTCCCATGCAATCTGCCCATCCGTGGTGGGATTCACCTAATTTTTGTTTCTTGCTGTTATCTTATAGATGCAGTCCAAATCATCATCACTTTCATAGTCACGCACCGGCTCCATATAACGCGATCCTTCAACAAGGTCCAAGGGTATAATTATGCATAGTGACTTCTTCCCAAAAATCATTTTTTTATTTTTCAGATCAATCACCTTGTTCATGTTAGTGGCTCAATAAATTCCTAAGAGTGCGGGGTAGGGATTGTTGTCATTGATAATCTCTATCACTTCAAATTCTGCCAGCGCGCTCGCTCCTTCAATATCCATGGTTATTCCTTGCAATTGTCCCATCGGTATTATTTTTTGTTGGTTTTCCATTCACAGTTGAATAGGAGATCATTGCAGCGTAGGTCCCCCCATTCAATCCCATGTCTGCTTCGGTAGAACATTCGCATCTGTTCCTAAATCCAGGATAACTTTATCCATCTCATATTCTTTGATCTATGTAGTTAGTCTCAACTCTCTTCCAGTTCTTATCTTATGTTTTCCGATCTTCCTGACTACATGTGGTTCTCCTGGCGCAGTACCAACACATCTATTAATGAGTTTGTGTAACCCTTTTACCACCTTACTATCACACAGTAGCTTCATACATGGCTCCAGGAAAGTTGTGAGCATAGACGGGTCCATCTCCGGCTCTGGTTTTGTTGGGTTGTGCTATATTCTTTCCACGACTAGCTGACGTAGTTAACCAGGGGTTAGAAGGGGGGAGGTCACATGGGGTTTGAGGCGTACCCATAACCCTACTTTATGAGGTCCAGGGTAGTGCCCTAGAAAATTTTGTTTTGAACCCTATGTTAGGTTGGGCGGAACCACCTATGGTTTTGTGCATGATTTTCGCACATGTTTTTGGACGCGATGGTTTTCGGTCCATGGTTTTGGACGCGATGGTTTTTTGGTCCATGGTATTGGATGCTTCGGCATGTAGAAATATGTACTATAACATTAAAAGGAACATAATCAAAAATCAAGCTGGTAGTCCCGGTTTTGGGATCCAAGGGAAAATCTCCGTGTATATGTGTTTTATGTGTTATGCTCTCGCATTGTTTATTTTCTGTGTTTTAGAATTTGTATGCAGGTAATTTCTGTATGGGATTAAAACCTACATTTGGTATTAGAGCAATTTTGGCTTAAAGGGGATGCCTTTGTTGCTGAGGGGCTACGCTCGGGCCTGTGGTAGACCTTGTTCAGTGAGAAGATTAGTTCGAGAAAGAAGGCAACGAGAAAGGTATAGTCCATCTGCTTTCTGTTCAAATTTTGCTTTGTTTGTTATTGATGATGATCCCAGAACTGTGAAGGAAGTAGTGGATTCAGAGGATGGAAAACTCTGGAAGAGGCCATGGTTGATGAAATGGCATCTTTGCACAAAAATGAGGCTTGGGATCTGGTGGAGTTGCCGGCTGGAAGGAAACCCATTGGCAGCAAAATGGGTGTTCAAGAAGAAGACAAATGCAGAAGGGAAGGTGGAAAATACAAAGCTCTGTTGGTAGCAAAAGGTTATTCCCAGGTGCCGAGAATTGATTTTGGTGATATTTTTTCTCTTGTTACCAAGGTAACTTCTATTAGATTACTTTTATCTATTGTTGTTGCTTTTGATTTTGAGGTAGAACAGATGTATGGGAAGACAACATTTCTTCACGGGGATATGGAAGAGGAAATATACATGAATCAACCTGAAGGCTTTGCGGTGAAGGGTAAGAAAGAACTAGTATGCAAGTTAAAGAAGTCTCTGTATGGGTTAAAATAGTCACCAAGTATGTGGTATCAGAAATTTGATACATTTATACGGGGACTTGGCTTCACCAGAAGCAAAGCAGATCACTGTGTGTATTTTAAATTAATTGGTGACCGTGTTATTTATCTGGTCTTGTATGTGGATGATATGTTGCTGGTTGGAAATGACAAAGAAATTATCCAGGATTTGAAGACCCAATTGTCCTCCAAATTCGACATGAAAGATCTCGGTGTCGCTAGCTATATTTTGGGCATGCAAATTAAAAGAGATCGGGCAAAGAGGAAGCTCTGGTTAAACCAGAGGAAGTATGTCGCGACAATACTGTAGAGGTTTAATATGCAGGATAGTAAATCAGTGAAGGTTCCTATTCATGTAGGTGTGAGGTTATCTGCTGAACAGTGTCCCAAGGCACAAGAAGAGGAAGAGGACATGTCCCATGTTCCATATGCAAATGTAGTCGGTAGCTTGATGTATGCAATGATCTGTACTAGACCAGACATTGCACATGTAGTGGGAGTATTGAGCAGGTTTATGTCAAAACCAGGGAAGGAGCACTGGACAACAGTGAAGCGGGTTTTTAGGTATTTGAGTGGCACTAGTGATTATGGTTTGTGCTACCAAGGAAGACCAGAATTGGACAGAGTGTTGGATATTCGTGGCTTTGTTGACGAAGACTGGGCTGGAGATCTGGATCAGAGAAGATCTACAAGTGGGTATTTGTTTAACCTATTTGGAGTTGTAGTCAGTTGGATGAGTAAGAAACAATCTGTAGTGGCACTATCAACTACAGAGGCAGAATACATGGCAGCCACTCATGCAAGCAAGGAAGCAGTTTGGTTTGCAGAGATTGTGTTCAAGTATGGGGTTAGTACAAGGAGCTATAAGGATAGATTGTGACAGCCAAAGTGTAATTTTCTTGGCAAAGAACCCTGCTTATTATTCAAAGACAAAGCACATTGATGTTCAGTATCACTTTGTGAGGGATATGATAGAAGACAAAAAGGTGTTGCTGGTAAAGGTGGACACTTTGAAGAATACTGCAGATGCATTGACAAAATCTGTTAGCTCTAAGAAGTTCTCTTGGTGTAGAGAAACAAAGGGTGTTTCAGGGCTGGAAAAATGACTAAGCTCTCATGTGGCCCCTGTGGAAAGAAAACAACAAGTGGGAGATTGTTGGGTTGTGTTATATTCTTTCCACATAGTTAATAGGGGGTTTGAGGGGTGCCCGTAATCCCACTTTATGGGGTCTGGGGCAGCGCCCCGGAAAATTTTGGTTTTGGACCCTATGTTAGGTTGGGCAGACCCACCTATGGTTTTGTGCATGATTTTTGCACATGTTTTTTGGACGCGATGGTTTTCGGTCCATTGTTTTGGACGCAATGGTTTTTAGTCCATGGTATTGGATGCTTCGGCATGTATAAATATGTATTGTCACATTGAAAGGAACATAATGAAAAATCAAGCTAGTAGTCCCGGTTTTGGGATCCAGGGGAAAATCTCTTTGCATATGTGTTTTTTATGTGTTATTCTCTCGCATTGTTTATTTTTCTGTGATTTAGAATTCGTATGCAGGTAATTTATGTACGGGGTTAAAACCTACATTCCTTACAACTCCTTATATCTTCCTTTAAACTTCTCAGTGTCACTGCCAAGTCAGAAGAGTTCCCAACACCATACTACTCTTCGGATTCGTAGGGAGAGTCTTTGTAGTCAACCATATTGCTAGTCATTTGATATTTCTTCCTGCAAGGCATAATTTGTCAGAAAAACCAAATCACAATAAACCAACATACCTTAGTAGAGCTTGGGGAGGATACCTTGTCTATAAGATCACCAAATTAGTGTGATACATGTATAACATAATCATAACAACATATAGACATACGCGAGTAAATGTATTAACTCATAAACATCACTTTAACTAGGATCCAGTCATCAATGCAAGGCCATATCAACAATGCATGCTATGACCTCATGCATAAAAACAACCATTACTCCATTGTACACATTGCCTCATGCAACCAGCAATATGCATAAGCAATGCCAAATCAACTACACCTACCCATAAATGCATGTAGTCGAACATAAGCAATCAAATCTTGTAATCAACCTACAAGACCGATAGATGTAGTCCAAATATTCAAGAATGTAACCTAACATATAAGGATGTAAGTAGGAACCATAAAATCAACATGTAAGCGACATACAATCCATACACAGTCAGTCACATACTTATGACAATGCATTTCATGAAATCAATATCAAATTCTCCATGATAACCATACTACAACCCTAATCAATCATCAAGAAAATGTAACAAGCATATAAGTGTATGAGACACACATGCAATTGACATGCATGCATGACCAACACATAGCCCATCCAGTCTGAGGGGTGAACCATGCTCTGATACCACTCTGTAACACCCTTCTCCCACATCTACCCAAGCAACCGACCAACCGGACTAAATATGTGATGGGAGGCCACTATGGTATGATTCAACCTCCTAAGTCACATTAACGAAGTGGAACCGACGAAAACACACCATATAGACATCCAACATCATCAACGGAACCCTCAGAAGACAAGTCAGCCACTCAGATACCATGTCCTTGGGTCTTACTGCTATTTTAGGTATCTTGGGCCATAGTCGCTCTCATGCTATGGGCAAGGGAGCAACTAGAAACCTAAAGTCACTCTCACATGCCTGTCTACCAGCAACTATGGGCCGAAATTGTTAGTGTTGTGCTAGCGACCCCAAGATTTAAGCCACTTTCTCAAGCTCAGAGCCCAAGACACTGGCCAAAACTGATCCATCTCTTCAAGTCAGTAAAGTAACATGGAAATGAAAGTACTAAGAAAATACTTGTTCAAGACCTTGACTAGATCCCTACTAACCATGACAGGGATTTCGTCAAACATATAATTGACATGTAATCTACAGGTGTAAATAACACAGTTAAGTGTAGGGATCTCATACTTATCTAAGAATTGGTATGAACCATTGTTCCCTCATTCCATTTGTTGCATTATCATCTATTAGGTCATAAGCACATTATCCATTCACATACAAGTAAAAACATGCTAATAGACATACATAGTTGTCGTCATAAAATGTGCATATAACTAGCACAATAGGAACATAAACACAATAAACATATCAACCATCAAATCCATAAATACATCAGTACCTTTACACATGAAAATCAAGGGAATGGATTTCTCATTAATGAATGCAATAAACCAACTGGAGATGAGACTACCACGTTCCACCTGACCATAGAATGGTTGAACCAAATCTCTCTTCATCCATTCACCCCCGTTCCATATTCCAAGCATGAATGTGGGATCTCATAAAACACATCAATCGAAACTCATATAGGGCTTCTAGAGGAAATCCACCTCAACCCATAAAACAATGATTCCACCTCATGGATAGACATCACAAAACCATCATCAAATCGGTCTTTATCCAAGCCTTCCAGGGCTCCAAATCATTTGTCCAACCAAGGCTCTAGGACTAGTAACTCAACCCACCAAGGGCTCCAGAGCGTTTCTCCAACCAAGGCTCCAAGATTAGTAACTTAATCCAAGCTAAGGAAACATGAGAACCAACCAAAGACAAGCAATGAAAGTAAACCCACAATCACCATCGCTATCCAAGAAATGGCAAGGCTAGGAAATCCACTGTCAATCCAGGAAATCCTATGTACATCTAAAAGTAATCTGATGTTGTCATTGATGTCAACCCAAGTGGCACCAGGGGCTACCATGATCTTGCAAGGGAATTTTTACTTGACAACTTACTCTATTTTGAGTCAAGGATCTTCTAGATAGATTCTACTCATCGAGATGTTTCCGTCGATATATGGCACACCGAGTAATTCTTCACGATTTGAGAGATATTCATGTTTGAAGTTAGTAACCCTAGTTAATGGGCTAAAACCCTATGGGGTTGTGGCATGGCACTCATAATTGTTTTTGGTCATTGAATAGTCAATAATTAATAATTTTTTAAGCTCCTAAAGTCCCTCCAACATTCTCTATAGAAGCCCCTCTCAACTCTATTAAAAGAAATCTCATATATCCTCCAAATTAAGTGATCGTGGCATTTTCACTATAAAGTCATTTCTGTGAAGTCTTAGATTCTAAAATGAAATCCCATTTGATTTGCAATCATGATGAATGTCATGATCGAATTTCAGATCTTGGTTTGCTATATTTTTAGAGATATGATCTGTGGAAGTTAAGGTATTTGCAGGCTCTCGAATTTCATCTCAAAGAAGTGACCTTGGGAAAATTGTCATAACTCTCTCTCTGAGAAGAGGATTGGAATTCTGTAAAATGTGGTGGATAGTGCATGGACTATAGTTTCCTATGTATCAATTTCAGAGCCGAATGAGGAAAAAGTGACACGTCTCATGTTGTACAAGTTTTCTCTACTAAACTAGTCCATAATTAGGTCATTGTGAGAGATTGGGCATAACTTTTCCTTGAAGATCCCAAATCAGGTCAGACCTGTGGCATTGGAAAGAAGACTCAAAGGGATAATACAGGACCGAAGATCACATATTGGGGATCTGAAATCACAGAGATACATCATATTAAACATAATTCTTTTAGAAGGCGAGAGAAACTAAATCAAGTGTTGTCAAGGGGTGCAAAGGACCAGACTTTCTAGGGCAGCGAAGAGCAAGGTGCAGAAAAATGATGCAGAAGAGGTAAGATACATGTAAGTATCTTCTGTATATGCATGTTCATTTCTTAATTGCATAAGGTTATTTATATTCTAATTTGTTGTTTTTGTTTAGCAGTGACATATGCTCTGCAGCATGAGGTAAGTTTTGCTATTATCATGCCACGGGCATTTCCTTGAAGACTTTTTGTAGGTATTATATATTCATCAAGAGAAGACTCAATGCATAATCTAATGTTCTGAAGAGTGAGAAAGGGTAGCATGACAAGAGTAGCAATCAAGGTGCAGAACAGCATCAAGAAGTTCACCATATGAAGTCTTCAAGTGGGAAGCACTGCATGCAATCATTGTAAAAGTATCATTGTTTAGAGTCATTGTAAAAGCACCATTGTAAAATTTGTACAAGTATCTATCCGCCAAGAGTTGAAGAGGTAATGTTGGGAGATCTAAGATCATCATTAGGTGGTTGTGTCATAGTTGGGGTTATGGTCTAGTGTGTCATCTCCTTCTACATCATTCTATATCATTGTAAAGTAGACCATTTACCCTAATACAGGAGTCCATTCTTCTTTTATTCTTCTATAGGGTGGTAGGGTGGTGTTAGGCTAGTGCATGAAGTCACCAACAGGTTCAAGCCTGTGAAAACTTCAGGGTGGTAGGGTGGTGCTAGGGTGAATTATAGCTCATTGGGTGTTGGAGCATCCGTTCTATTGACTACTGAAGAATCTTAGGCATTGGATCATCCATCCAGTGGGAGCTGGAGAAGAATTCTTTTCTAGATTATAGGAAGTTGGAGCTTTCTTTTCAATTGGAGTTGAATATTAAAGAATTATTAGAAAAGCGTTCGGTGGTTTTTGACCCGGAGGGGGTTTTCCACCTAAAATTTTTGTCTCCTGGTTCTTTTATTTCATTGTTGTTACTGCATAAACATTAATGAAAATTGATATTAACTAATGCTCTGAAAATATTTAAAAGTGCTAATTGTTTAGGAATACTTATTCACCCCCCCTCTCAGTATTTTCCAACATCCTCCATGCCAATTACAGATCACAACCAAGAAACCACATGCATATGCCATGCATGCCAAAACTAGTGAAGAAATCATACATGCAACTCGGTACCTACAAGAAAATTTGATGTAGTTGTTGATGTTGATGCCTTGTTGCACTTTCCTGCTCTTCCTTTGCCTTCTTGCTCCAAAAATCCAAGTATGCCACACTCTCGAAGAGTGCTCCAAGAAAAATATAAGTATCCAAGAGTATGAGAGAAAGAGAGAGAAATATGAGAGAGCTCCAACACCGAACTGACAAAAGGTTACCAATTGATCCTCATAAGCCTTTTTATGAATGAGGCCTTTATTTTCTTCATTTTCCACTATTTTCCTTCATTTTCCTCCTCACATGCAACCTGTGGCCTTTCACCTCTTTTTTCTCCTACTTTCCATTAATTTCATAAATAAATGTGCCAAAATGTCTTTTAATTCCTTATTCATTGGCTTTGCCAATTTCCTTAGCCATAAGCAACCAAATGAACACCCCCGAAGATATCTTGCCCAACATTCATCTTGGAATAAGTGTCCCAGTCATCCATGGTTATTGTTTTTAACTTTATTTCATGGAGATTTCACAAGGGTTGTTACACTTTCCAACAAAAAATTTCTCTTATAATACAAAATTTGATAGCACTGAGCTTGAGGGATCTACGTTTGGTTCTTAGAAGCTCTGGTAGGCATTGCAAATTTTGTAGGAAGAACATTATGTCTTCGTACCAGTTTGAATTTCAGAACCTGACAAGACCCTTTAGAAAGGTTTCTTGTGGATTATTTTCCTCCTATGGGGAAGGTTCTAGTGTATTCTCCTCCTCTTGGGTAGTACAAATCGATTCATTTGTGCACATTTCCAATGCCACATGGTTTTCCTCAGTAAGAAACTTTTCTAATCCTTGAGCTTTCACAAGCTTTGTAGGTTTGATGTCCATGTCATATTCCCAAAGCTTGGCAATCAACTTCCCTCACCTACCATCACTATCAGGTTTGGTGAGGATTTCTTTTAGTATTGTTGAGGATACATACATTGTTACTTTTGAGTCCAACACATTCCCTGAAAGCTGTCAAAGCCTTCACCATAGCGTATGCCTATTTCTCCAAGATGATGTACTTCAACTCTACATGTCTCAATGCATGGCTGAAAAAGGATATAGGTTGCTCATAGCCTTCTTGGTTCTTTTGTAAGAGCATAGCAGTTATGGTATGCTTAGATGCAAAATAGAATATTTGAAAAATCCTTTGAGAAATCTTGACTCGCTAGGACCGGAGCTTCTGTTATAGCCTTTTTAATCTGCTTAAAAAATGTCCTAGCTTGAGGTGTCCACTTCACATTATTATCCTTACTAAGCATTCTTTTCAAGTGCTTGAGGAGTTCTGTAGAATTCAAAACAAATCTATGCAGGAAACTTATCTTCTCCGAGAAACACTGAACCTTCTTTTTGTTTCTGGTTAAGCCTATCCTTAATATGGCTTCCACTCTCTCTAGGTCAATCTTAATGCCCTCCTTGTATATTATGTGCCCCAACAATTTTCCCTCCTCTAGGGCGAAGAATGACTTCTTCGGATTCAAAGATAAACCCAATTTTATGCACTTTAGAAATACCTAATTAAAATGTTCCATACCTTTCTTATCTGATTTAGAGAAATCAGTCACGTCATCCTAGTAGATAACAATGAATATATCCCTCTCCCACAAAAGCAATATACATGGTTCTTTGAAAAGTGGCTCCAACATTCATTAGATTGAATGGAATCTTATCATACATAAACGTCCCCCATGGGGTGGTGAATGTTGTCTTTTCCTTACCATATTCATGAATGGATGTTTGATTGAACCCAGAAAATCCATTCATAATGGATATTCAGGATGTACCTACTACTTTCTACAATAGATGATCCATCTTTGGTAGTGGGTAATTGTTTTTCTATGAACATATGTTCATATTTCTAAAGTCTACACATAACATCATATCTTTGTTCTTCTTCTGAATAGGGACCAAGTTGACAACCCATTCTGAGTATCTCAATGGCACAATTATTTTTCCATCCAATAGCTTCCTAATCTCTTTCACTATTGTTAGAAGTAGAATGGGATTGAATCTTCTTAGTTTCTTCACAAATGGCTTATAACCTTCAATCAAAGTTATTTTATGTTATATTATAGGGAATGAGGGTTGCCACCTATCACTACAAGACGACCTTCTCCCACAATGAACTTGGGTTGTACAATATTGCTCCACTGGCTAATCAGACCTTGAGCTCCTTCAATCTCTACCTCATCTAGCAGCCACCTTAATCCTTCAAGATGTTGCACTTAGGGCCAACTTGGTCCATTCTCACGTTTCCCTCCAACAGTCCACAAGTGTCCAATACTAATGTCCTCTTCTAGGACCTCTACATCCACTAGAAACCAAACATCAACAAGAGGTCACCTCTGCAACATTGTTGCTCTCCACTTGTCCTTGGGTTCTATGCATCTACAACTCTAGTTAGGGCACACTAGCAGCCCTAAATCCCTACTCCCAACTGTGTTTCCCTTCTCCAACTAGGTTTCTCCATTTGTTGTCCCTTCTAGACTTCTCAAGAATTACTTTAGGCCTTGGAAGGCTTCACAAGACACCCTACAGTTGTTGGTATGGTACAATAAGAGAAATTTTCCCACTGCTCAAAGAGAATACGCCTATTCCACTTGCGTTGTGCTTGAAATCACTGCGGCTAAGGTAGAGGAGCCTTCCTTGCCCTCTCGACCCACTCAAACAGTCCTCCCACACTTGTTGTAGCTACAGTAAGTTCTACAGCCTAGAACAAAGACAAATGCCTACCATAAATAACACAGAAATTACCCTAATTACCTCAAAAACTCATGGCCTTGTTCCTCCAAGGGATTTGCACCAAACAGTCCCTCTAGCTCGTCCTCCTAACCTTGCTAGGTTGCCTCTGACTTTTTTGTTTTAGAGGTAGATACCTTGAGTTGATTGCCCTTGAGATGTGTAGAAATGACCTCCACTTCACCTTCAATTTATATGCCATCCTTGGGTACCAAACTCTTGCCTTTTGGGGCTCAAACTAGCCCAGCTGAACTAAACGTTTCCTCTAGGGACCCTCTTACACCTCCATGTGTCAAATCAATCAAACTCCTCTTGGTTTTGGCCCCACACCGATTAGTACAAAACCCCAAGCTTGAGTTCCAAGCCCACAAATCACTTTTGTGGCGCTCCAACCTCCAAACCCTGAACCCTAGGGCTTGGAGTACCTCCTAAGCTACCAAATCTCAACACTCCCTTTTAGAGAGGAAGGCACTTCCAAGACTAGTAAGTAACACGTCATCATCAATGTCACTACTCGCAACACTCGCCCAACTCCTAGTGCCCATAACTACAGGAAACCCTGTAGCATGGACTACACCTCTCATGGAAGTATCACTGTCATTGGAAGCCTCCTGCTTCTTCTTCTTCTTCTCCTCCTGAAATGTTTTCCAGTCGTTATAAGATTCCCTGTTGGTAGTTGTAGAAGTGCCCTTCCCACTAACCATGCACTCTTCTTTGGTTGCACAATATCCCTCTGAACCTGCAGGCTCCCTCTAGAACTCGACTCCCACTAAGCCTCTAAAATCTAGACCTTCTTCTTTAGAACTTGTACCTACTCCTCTGAAAGCTTCACTTGCTTCTCTGGAACTTGTACCTAGTTCTACTTCTTCTTCATCTCATGATCTATAAACTTGTCTGTCGGCCTATATATAATGCTCTCTAACTCCAATCACAACTCCTGCGAAGCTAAAGCCTCTAGGCCTGAGTCTTGCCTTCCCACTCTAGAACAAGACCTCAAACCCCTTATGCTCGATCGCTAAGACAGACATCACGTTGTATCTGGGTCTTGGTACAAACAGTACATTTTGAACTCTCATCGCCTAACTTGACTCCATCCTAAATGGCATGACACCTGATCCTCTAATCTCCTTTTTACTTTTGTCACCCAACACCATGTGCAACTTTGAGTGCCACTCAACTAGATTCTCAAACATTTCCTGTGACCCAGTCATATGCTTCGACGCTCCACTATCCACATACCATGCAGCCTCATCAATGGTACCCTGCAAGAAATGAAAGATCAAAGCAAAGTCCTCTTTCTCCATCCTCTTGGAGAGATCATCTATCTCGACAGAAGTGGCGACACCTACAACATGCTTCCCTTTCTTCTTCTAATCATCTCCCTTCTTCATCGGACACCTCATTGAAAAATGACCCATCTTGCCACAATTGAAACACTTGATCTTACTAAAGTCCTTCTTCAACTTGCCCTTCATTCTCATTACAAGTACCACATCATCATCTGAAGCCTTCTTTTTCCAATGAAGATCCTCGTCTCACAACTCTTCCTAAATAAAGTCATCCCACAACCTATTCTAGTCTGGCAGCTTGTCCCTGGCAATGATCCCCTTGATGAATGACTTTCATTCTGGAGTAAGCCACTTCGAGGCAATCCTCAACATCTCAAAATCTACAATAGTCACACCAACAATGGCAAGCTCATCTCGAACTTGAGACAACCTCATCAGATACGAAGTCAACCCTTCACCCTGTATCATCTTGGTGGCCTTCAACTTATCCTCCAATACCAATACTAGGTTTTTGTTCTTATTCTAAAGCAAATTCTACAGAGCCTCCCATAGCTCATGGGCAAGGTTCTTCCCAGAAAGATGAGGTATTAAGGAATCCTTAACACCATCTAGGATGATAAACTTGGCCTTTGTATATAATTCCTCATACACTTCCAACTCCTTAGGGTCTGTTGGCTTCTTTATTTCTTTCTCAACAAATTCCCAAATCTTGTTCACCATCAAAACCAACTTGATATGTTTCTTTCATGGACTATAATTGGACAACCCTTCCAACATGTCCTCATACCGGAGACCAACTTGCAACTTCGACATTGTGTGAGACCTTCAACAATAATGTGACCAACTCCCTCCTAAGTTGTACTTCACTGTGCACACTCTGATTCATCATCCCTTCAAAGTAGCTTTGATACCATCTTGTTTTTCCATGATACTAGAGTCTAGGATAGAATCTCAAATCACCAATGCTACCAATCAAAGTATCACAACAAGACTACTTTTCACATCGGAATGGTATATAGCAGTAAATCTATTAGTGCACAAAATATACACAACTTTTTACGAACTTAATCAATGACCCAACTTCATTATATTAAACAAACTGATAATACAACTATCTAGGGCTTTGTACCAGGGATAATTACCCTCATACATCCACTAGTACAAGATTACAAGAACAAGATACACTGACGATCTAGTTGTTGTAGAGCTCAATCATAGCTTCTTTGTCATATCCTGAACACACTGTGGGTCCTTCACTTCTGTTCTGCAGCACTACCTCTATAAATGCACCAACTCCTTTAGGGCACTAAACTCAGCTCTCCAATCTACCCTCTAGCTAATCATAAGTCCATCTACAACCAATGCATAGGGTCTTCACACTCACTAAATGCTCCTTAGTCCTTCAAAGCCACAACACTTTGAGTCTTCTTGCCCACTGTTGCTCCTTAACTACTTAAGGACTTCTTCGCACTATTGTCTTCCTGTGCTACTCCAGTGAAGACAAACATAGGGTAGGAGGGCTACCACCTACCATTACAAGATGCCCTTCTCCCACAATGAACCTGGGTTATACAATACTACTCCTCTAGCTGATAAAACCTTGAGCTCCTTCAATATTTGCCTCATTTAGCAGCCACCTTAATCTTTCAAGGTGTTGCACTTAGGGCCAACTTGGTCCACTCTCACGCTGCCCTCCAATGGTCCACAAGTATCTAATACCAATGTCCTCTTCTACGACCTCTATGTCCACTAGCAACCAAACATCAACAGAAGGTCACCTCTGCAACATTGTTGCTCTCCTCTTGTCATTGGGTTCTGTGCATCTAGAGCTTTGGTTAGGGCACAAAACAACCCTAAACCCCTGCTCCCAACTGTGTTTCCCCTCTCTAACTAGGGTTTTCCCTTCACTATCCCTTCTAGGCTTCTCAAGCATTGTTTTAGGCCTTGGAAGGCTTCACAAGACACCCTACAACTACTAGTGTACTACAGAAAGAGAAATTTTCCCACTGCTCAAAGAGAATACCCCTGTTCCACCTGCGTTGTGCTTGGAATGACTGCAGATAGGGTATAGGATCCTTCCTAGTCATATCCACCCACTCAAATAGTCCTCCCACATTTGTTGTAGCTACAGCAAGCCCTGCAGCCCAAAACAAAGAAAAATACCAACCATAACCAGCATAGAAATTACCCTACTTATCTCATAAACGTGTGGCCCTATTCCTCCAAGAGATTTGCACCAAACAGTCCTTTTAGCTCGTCCTCCTAACCTCGCTAGTTTGCCTCAAACTTCGTTGTTTCAAAGGTAGATACCTTGAGTTGATTTCCATTTCGATGTGTAGACATGACCTCCACTTCACTTCTATTTATATGCCATCCTTGGGTGCCAATGACTTATCTTTTGGGGCTCAAACTAACCCAGCTAGCCTAAACTTTTCCTTTTGCAACTCACCAACATACGAATAAACTAATAACTCCATTTTTAGACCTTCGTTTTGAGTTATTTTCATTGCCCCTTTCTCCTCTAGGGATTCTCTAACACCTCCATGTATCAAATCACTCAACCTCCTATTGGTTTTGGCCCCACACCAATGGGTACATGACCCCAAGCTTAGGTTCCAAGCCCACAAATCACTTTTGTGGCGCTCCAATCTCCAAACCTCAAACCCTGAGGCTTGGAGTACCTCCCAAGCTACTAAATCTCAACAACATCAAGGTACATAAAGGGCTTGGTGCTCTTGATTAAATATGAGTTCCATACCTTAGTACATGACAAAATCCAATGGAAAAATTGCAATCCCCCCAATCCTAAAATCCTGAAAAACTAATAACTTTGCTAGATTTTGAGTGAGATCTAAAATTCCACATTCTCCATATGAAATCCAATGAGGTCGGTGTTAATCTAGGTTGTCATTGATGTCAATATAACAGTATTTGTGATGGAAAATTCTTTGATACATGATTTCCCATTGATGTCCATTAATCATAATGCTCATAGTGATGAAAGTTTGATATATGATGATATGATGAGATGGAGGACCCAAGTGGATTGAACAGCAGGAGGTAAATTGAATAGAAAATTACGCAGGAGGACAATTGAATAACAAATGTCAGAGGAGGTCAATTGAACAGCAAATGATGCAGGAGGTCAATTGAACAGCAAATGATGCAGGAGGTCAATTGAACAGCAAATGACGTAGGAGGTCAATTGAACAGCAAATGACAGAGTAGACCTAGAAAAGCAACAGGACCAAGAAGCTAAAGAGTGAAGAGAAGTCACAAGAGCAACAACTATCGGAAGAGCGGGGGTAGGAAAGCATGGACTTCCTTGATCGTGGCTAAAGTCCCGCACTCAATCCTAACTGTTGATCGCATAGTCAACCCTTAGATCATGGTCAACTGTGGGGGTTAAGGCCATTTTTAATCCATGTGCTAGTCGAAGTCTCGCAAACCATCCATTGAGATAAGGCTGTGGACCCGGCGGTAGAGGTGATGATGTGGCATGTGTGACCTCCATGTGGAGAAGAAGGATAGTTCACAACTCGTGAACGTGAAATAGCATAAGAAAGGAAGCCAAAGTTCGAGCAAACGGTAGAAAGAAAGTCAAAGGTCGAGTGAGCATAGAGGAAGCCGAAGGGCCAGTGGAAGACGAAGGTAAAAACATTCTGTTGATTGGGTGAATCTTTAAAAAGGCTCAGACCTATGATAAATTGATTGATGGAAGAAGTACAAAACGCAATTTTGAAGAATAGTTTTGTGAAAGGAAATAAAGTTTGATCTGTCAACATTTGAAGGGAGTAGTAGACAACACCAACATTGAAGTGATTGTGATTTTGTTTCTCGGAAGTAAGATATCGCGACAATAAGAAGCAGTCACTACCAAAACAGTTATCGTGACACGGATCTTGGAGACATTATTGGAGATCATGATGGCTATTTGAAATCATCATAAGGTAACTTTGCAGACTATGTGTGGGCAATATGAAGAATTGTGAAGACTCCTTCATATGAAGATAGGTTGTCATTGATGTAGCAGTGAAACTGTAGATTGACAGAACACAGTGAAGAAGATTTTGAGAGCAGTGTAATACAATCAAAACATTTCTTGACAAAGCAAAACTATAGGATCGAAGCCCTTGGGGTTGGTGCCTCAGAATTGGAAGGATTGGTGTCCTTGGAGTTGGTGCTCCTAAACACAAGGTTGGTGCCTTGAGAAGATAGGGTTGGAGCCCTAGAGGTCAGAGCCTCACAAATTAAGTTGGTGCTTGGCAATAGATTGGAGCCTTATATATATTGTACCTAATTTATTGTAAAGATTATATTAATAAAAGAATTTATTCCTATTGCTCATTTTGTGTTCTAAATATAAATAATTCAACTAGTAAAAATAACAATTGAAAAAAAATATTGATTCAACCCCCCTCTCAGTGTTTCCAACAATTGGTATCAGAGCCAGCTTCTTCATATCATCCTAACAGCTAGAAGAAGGATTCTTAGTCACAATGATAAATCAAGAAGTGTCAGGAAGACCTCCTCCCTTTGATGGCACAAATTTTGGTTTTTGGAAAAAAAGAATGTCCTACTACTTAATGTCCCTTGGCCCTGAAGTTTAGCATTCGGTTTTAAATGAGTACATAGCTCCTTCCACTCTTCCAATAGATCAAGACAAAAGGAAAGCTTACATTGCAAATGCAAAAGCCTTAAATTCCATCACTAGTGGAATCACTGATTCTGAATTTACAAAAGTCATGAATTGTGACTCGGCCAAAGAAGTATGGGATAAACTAGTTAGCTTATACGATGGGGACTCCAAAGTTAAGAAGGAAAAGCTTCAAACTCATAGAAGGCAACTTGAAAGTCTAAAAATGGATGATGAAGAAGATATTGCATCATACTTTCTCCGAGTAGCTGAAGTGGTCAACTCTCTTAAAGGATTGGAAGAAAACATTGAAGAAATCACTATTGTTCAAAAGGGCTTAAGATCTCTCCCGGACAGATTTGACTCCAAAGTAAGTGTTATAGAAGAAATGAAGGACCTAGACACTCTCAAGATGGATGAACTTCATGGAATCCTCATTGCCTATGAGATGAGAAGAGGAAGCCCAAGTTCCAAAGATGCAGCATTCAAGGCCTCAAAATCAAAAAATGGGAAAGAATGGAATACCAGTAGTGATGAATCCAATGTTGAATCCGAATTGGCACAATTTTTACGAAGACTAAAGAAAGGATATAAGCTAAAAGGTAAGTACCCTCTTTGTTGGAGAGGTAAATCCCCTCTACGGATAGAGGCGATCCCTACTAGCCCAGAACGGGTCTAGCAACAATCAATCAATGCTACTATGTAAGCTCTTAGTGCAATTAAAAAGTGGGCAATGAACACCTACTTGGATTCCAGCGCTATT
>APFE030819162.1:0-19073 GCA_000404065.3 Pinus taeda | reverse complement strand
TTTCAACAATATCTCACCTTTATTTAAAAATTCATTTTTCTTTGAATAATAAAATAATATTTCAACAATACCTCACTTTTATTAAAAAATGTTTTAAATAATTTTTTTTAAAAGCTAAATTCTATTTAGAAATCTTATTCACTTTCTGGTGTATGGAAATCTTTTTCGGAAAATTGGCTTCATGAGATCTGGACATCCTTTGATAATTTGTCCAATCAATCTCCTATTATCCTTCAATGCTTGATTGATTGCTTCTGGAGGGTTCAATTTCAAATTCAATCACCAGTAGCTTTAGGATCTTGAATTCCAAAACTTGGCAACCAAAACATGGGGGGTTGTGCAATAATATTATGGATCATCTCATATGGATTCACTTGTACAAATGCCTAGACTCTCCAAGAAGGTGGTTCGATGCTAGATATAGGGGAAAAAAGCAGCTCTGAGACATGAGTTGGTAATGGTTGAAGCATAGATGGCTCATATAAGAAATCTAATCACCCCAGATTTCCTCTCCACGAACAACCACCTTCGAAAACTAGATTTGGAGCATTGAAAAAGAAAATTTTTGCAGAAACATGATGTCGAATGGTGCCTTCAGAGTCGTGCTACTTGCACTGATCTTGGAGATAAAAAAAAATAAAAAAATTTCATCAATTTGCATCTCTGTGCAAGCGACAAAACATCATTTTGGTACATCGCAAACAACATCAGTGAAAAGCTGTATAAAATGGATGACATTCATAAGGAGGCCATACACTTATTTGAAGAGGCTTATAGGGTGCACAATGATGTGGACTTTAATAATCAATTAGAATGTCTACATGGCTTTCCCAAGATTTTCTCAAAATCATATGTTGCAACTGTGGGCAGGTCGATCACCTCTCAGGAGACTTTGGACATTTTGAATTCCTTTGAAAAAAGATAAATGTCCACGACCTAATGGTTGGACAGTTGAATTATTCTTACATTTTTTCGATGTCATTGGTCCAGATTTATTAGGCCGATGGCCTTTCCTTTGAAAGAGACCTTCGTTGTCTTTCGTTTTCAGCGACACGGTGATGAGCCAAAACTTCATTTTTTTTTAGGCATTTCAATACGTTAACCATTTTTTTATTGTTAAAACGTTCGGATAGCTGTTGCAGCCACTTCCCCGTAATAATGATTTGTCCAGATCATCATCATTATTAATGTTAGTTACATACCCTCAACAAATCCTTTATTCGTACAATTCCTCCACTATCGATATTCATACGCCCAACTGACCATACATACGCCACATCTATACGTATATTCGTACAAGGTTTTCAAACTGAATACCCTCCAGTCATATTTTAGTACGCAGACACAAAATGGCATGCAGCCTTTTGAAGCAAGCGAATACAGGCCTGAATGAGAAGAAGTGTCGGGATTCAGAAGTCCCTATGTTATTGGATGGAATGGCGATGTAAAGAAAACGACGGTATAGCGATCTTAAGAAAACGTCAGAAATGTCCCCCCAAAAAAAGCTTCAGAACGCCGACTTTGCCGACGCCACTGTTACCAGGTGAGTACATTAAAAGCTGAGAAAAAACCTCTTATGTTGACTGAAAGCTTTTTAGGACTTTACTAAACCAACGCTTGAGGAAAACGGTCATTTTTGAAATTTTGGAGAAAATCTGCTCGGCGTAAAGTTATTTGACATTGAGCTCGGCGTTAGTTATAAGAGAGGGAAAGAGTGATCAAATTTTAGCTAAATTTTGAAAGAAAAGAGCTTCTTTGTTTTCTGAAATTGTTTCCATCGTTGTTCTTACTTTTGCAGGCTAGTACATGCTTGTCAGAAAATGATAAAATTTCCAGTTTTCTTTGCTGTAAAGTGAGAAGATTCCAGGCATTGCTGTAAATTTCAATTCCCTGGTATTTGAACCGAAAATATTCGTTGCAATATTGTTTCACTTTCGTGTGCTGTAAATCGAGAGATCGACGCATTTATGTAAATCTAAGTTTTCAATATTGTCCATGTCCTGCCGCCGTCTGTTACAGGAATTATAGCCCCTAAACTACATGCTTAAGTTCGATTCGTCGCACAGAAAAAAGAGAAGCTTTATTTAGCATATTCGATGTCTGAACCTGTTTCTTTGGCCAGGGTATTTAACCTGCTGGATACCTCTACTGTTCGAAACAAAATGGTGGCTTGAAAGAATACAAGGCTAGAGTCGAGGAACTATGCCCTGTTTAAGCAGTTTTTGGCAACTTCTGTGAATCTTGAATGTCATTAAGCCTTCTTTTGAGCTCATTTTGTAAGCTAGATGCTAACAAAATGAGACCGAGGAAGCCTTGGTAAATCCTTAGGCTTATGGATAGAACTCTTCATTTGCAAGAAGACGATGAAACAGAGGAAGTTCCAGTAAGTTGCTCCGTGGTGAGGTGCAGGACTTTTTTCAACCGGCATTCTTTGATCAATTACTGCCTATCGAGGCTGCTTAAAAGCCTTACTTGCCAGGGCTGTTTTCTAAAAACTAAAGAAGCTTTTCCTCGCAAGTCTGTTGATGTTAGTGTTTATAACAGCGGCAATAATGGTGAGGCTTCTCGTTTCCTTCACAAAAATCTATTGTGGGAAGGGATCTTGAGCTCTGCCAGCAACCAATTCAAGAGTGATGCTATCAAGTGTTGTTCTTCGTTCGGTATGTTTCACTGCTCTTGGTATAGCTAATATTGCCACTTTTCTCTTGTCAGTTGTTTCGCATTTATACCAAAATCTTTATTTCGACCAGAATATTTAATACCTCTGAGTACTTTGTGGGTAGAATCTTGGAATATTTAGTAGCACAGGCACATGGTATATATTCTCAAAATGTATGCTAAAGTGATTGCATTCTTTTTCTTTTCTGATTTCTGCATCTCGAGTTCAGGCCCCAGTGTTGTACTCACGAGAATATTAGATGTGTAATTTGAGCAATAGCAGTATATAATATTTCTTTGTCAATATATGTGCTTCAGAAGCATGGGATTTATGTTTCCGATATTAAGATATTTTGTATATATCCCCTGCCAAATTTTGTGATATAAGTCGCGAATGAAGAATACAATGGCTACTGCTTCCTAATTCTGGATATCTAAACTTATGGTACTTTATGCAGATATTGAATCAAATGTCACTACATGCATGTAGTTTTGTGTTATTTATTTGGCTTAGGTTTTTGGCAGGAATTTGCTTCTGAGGGTTTGTGACCTTGGTTGTTTGGTCAAATTGCAGGTCTGGTTTCTTGGTCTAGAGGTCTCTGTGTGCATTCTCTAGGCGTCCAAGGAGCTGCAATGGACAGCATTGCCTCTGAAGATCGATCTGCAGGTGAGAGTGTTGATTGCGGAAGTTCTACTGTGAGCGTAGACGCTTCTGGTGATGGCACGGGCTCAGAGACATTAAGCCTTGGTACAGGAGAAATGCATTACTCTCACGGTCATGGAGACGATATTCCGACCAGTTCTGCAGGATCATCACCATTGGGATGGCCTATAGGAAGTACAAAACCCACAAGTTGCGAAGTATCCCCAATTCCTCTGGCAATAGCAGGTGGCCAGGAGTCTGTGATATGGGAGGAGAAAAGAGAGAAGCGGGAGACAGATTTATCAGGTACAATTTTGGTTCTTCAGCATATAAACTCAGAAGCCTGCATCTATTTTGGCTAAATATTATAGTATCAAGAGCATCTATATGTGCTTAATGAGGTGACATCATTACTCGTGGAATTTTTTCTAATTCTAAACTAGTCTACATAAGTCTCTGTATGTTTTCTTAAAAAAAAATGAAAATAAAGAAAAATAAAAATCTCTGTATCTTTCCACGACGATTCTCATTATTAATCTAGGCCTTTGCAATTACATTTTGGCGCTTCAGAAAGAATGACTTAAAGTGGGCATCCATTTAAGAATGGGAAATTAAAATACTGGCTTTAGTTAAACGTTCGAGAAAATTATGTGTCTTGGAGATTTACAGTTTTAATTATGTCTTTACTTCGTATGCTGTGTGGTCAGTTTTTCATCAAAGATTGGCTCATTTTATATTTTTATTTCGTTGGTATATATCAACTCTTCACCTTTGCTATCAAGTCCCCTGGGATGGACAATACGTTTTCAAGTTTGTCACTTTGAGGTGTATTTGGATAGTGTTGATATGTCTTGTGTGGAATTTTAGCTGTCTGGTTGCTTTGACCGCTTAACCATGAACTGCTGTCTCTTTATTTTGACCATCTTCTACACCAACCAGAGGCACTGAATTTTTGGTGACAAATGAGTAACTGGATATTGTTTGGCCTGATGGTATGTCTAATTTCAGGCAAGTAAACTTGTTTGCCTTAATGAGTCTACTGCTTTATGTTTGCAGAAGTTGAAATGATGAAAGAAAGATTTTCAAAGTTGTTGCTGGGTGAAGACATGTCAGGTGGTGGTAAAGGAGTATGTACAGCCCTGGCAATATCTAATGCTATTACAAACCTCTCAGGTATAACATTTTTAATTCTGTTCTGGAATCATACAGGATTTTATGCAAGTCTTAAGACACAATTTTTTACAATTTTTTACTTAATCTTAAGACATAAAATTTCACTTAATTTCAAGATACTAACTCCTAACATGGGGATCTCTTGTGGCAGCTACTGTTTTTGGACAGCTTTGGAGATTGGAACCTCTGGTGCAGGAGAAGAAATCAATGTGGCGAAGAGAGATGGAGTGGCTACTATCCGTTAGTGATTACATTGTTGAACTCATCCCAGCTTTCCAGAACTTTCCAGATGGTAGTAGCTTAGAGGTAGGAGCTTGATAAATGTACTATTTAAATATTTTTTACTTGCACATAAATGGTGTCATGGTATTCAAACTTAAAAATTAACCTGGGCAATTCTCTACAGAGAATGCACTTGTTTCTTACGAACAAGTAGAAATTGTTTTTGTTCTTGTTTCAGGTTATGGTAGGCAATTCTCTACAGATATTGCACTCGTTTCTTACAAACAAGTAGATATTGGTCTTATTTCAGGTTATGGTAAGTAGGCCTCGATCAGATCTGCAGATCAATCTTCCAGCCTTGCGTAAGCTTGATACGATGCTGCTTGTATGGTTTATTACTTCCTCCACTTGATCCTGATATTCTGCATTTTTTATGATTTCAAATATATAATCTGTTGCTGTATATTTGTGCATAGCATTTCAAATTTCCATGATATTGGTTTGCAGGATGCTTTGGAGAGTTTCAGGGATACCGAGTTTTGGTATGTGGACCAGGGGATATTAGTACCAGATACAGATGGCTGTGGTCCACTTCGGCGCCCTCCTCAACGTCAAGAAGAAAAATGGTGGTTACCTATTCCTCGTGTTCCTCCATGTGGTCTCTCTGATAATGCAAGGAAGCGTCTACATCATCAACGAGAGTGTACGAATCAGATTCTTAAAGCTGCCATGGCAATTAACAGCAATGTCTTGTCTGAGATGGAGGTTCCTGAAATTTATTTGGAAGCTCTTCCAAAGGTAAGCATGTGGTCTCTATTGTCTGTCAAATGCACACTGCTGATATCAATGCCTGGATAATGTCTGAGCTTTTCTGTTTGCTCTATTTCAGAATGGAAAAAGCAGTCTTGGGGATATCATCTACCGGTACATAACGGCAGAACAGTTCTCCCCAGATTGTCTTCTTGATTGCTTAGATTTGTCATCTGAACACCACACTCTGGAAATCGCAAATCGTATTGAAGCTGCTATACATGTCTGGCGTCGGAAACGTTTTGGGAAACAATCAAACAGTGGAAAGGAAAACAGACCAAATATGAAATCTTCGTGGGGTATTGTCCGAGATTTCATGGGGGATGCAGAGAAGAGAGAACTCCTTGCAGATAGAGCTGAGAGTCTTCTATTAAGCCTAAAGCAGAGATTTCCTGGATTGTCGCAGACTGTCCTGGATATGAGCAAGATCCAGTATAATATGGTACATCCTCTTAGCGTGACTCTGCCTTGACACTATAACTTCAATTCAAGTGGAAGTGTTTACAGACTTCGTGTGGTTGTTTTTCGCTGCTTGGATTAGAAATTATCAGAGCAAGATATTGTCATTTAATTGCGTCAAAACTGAACAAGCTTTTGCAGTTTATTCTTTTATGTTTTACTGTGACATATGCATCCTGCGGTGGAAATGGATGTAGGAAATTGAGATGTTTAGTATTTTATGTTTAGGACATATGCTATGTGAATTCTGTTGACATTCAGATGTTTAGTACTTGATTATCTACTGTGATAATTGAGCATGTTACTATGGTGTGGTTTGTTTGCAGGATGTCGGTCAATCTATCCTGGAAAGCTACTCAAGGGTATTGGAGAGTTTGGCTTTCAACATTATTGCTCGCATTGATGATTTGCTGTATGTGGATGACTTGACAAAACATTCTGATCCCCATCAATATTCACCCATTCCTCCCTCTGTCAGTTGTAGAGGGCTTGCTGCCAAGAGAGTTAGTTCCCCGTTTTCAGTTCCTCCCTCAAATACCCCATACACTACAGCTTTCACAACACCAAATTTCTCTCCAACGCCACTAATAAGTCCTGGCAGGGCAGCCCAATCCCCTTTTGTTGGTAGCAAAGCCAATCCTCACAACTTTGCTCCTATAAAGGTTTTGTCGGATTATCTTGGTAGTGAGACAAAAAGTACTAACGAGAATAATACCAAAGATTCTGCCACCGCGTCCTCCAAGGAAACAGGTAAGTTCTGGTCATACACTGAAAACCTAGGGAGCAGAAGAGACTCAGTTAGTCCCCCTACACGTGATTGATGTTACGTTGGAGTCTTGTGCTGATGGATAGATCATTTTATGAAATACTTTATACATGAAGTCCCTTGAGCCTAATTTCTTATTCGTGCATAAAATAAATATCATTGTTAGCCAGACATGCCGTTGAGGTACTGTTGGCTGTTGTTGTTATTCATAGAGGAGCGCGTTCTAGTTTATCACTCTTCTATGCTAGAGAAATTATCCTTTATTCTGGCAGATATGACTTCCCTTGTGCAGCCACACATGGACTTATCCTTTCTGTATATAGTTTCATCCTTGCACCCGCTGCAATGAGAAATGCACAGAAGTGCAGCTTGCTAGGAAGTACTCTAGTAGAGGGAAATGTATATTTCTATCAGCCAAGAAATGGTTCGATTTAAGATAATTCATGAGCCACATGGTGGAATTTTTGAAAATATGTCTGTTTCCATTTGCCCTGTTCCTCAGGCTTTATCCAGTTGGTTTCAAAATTTCTAAATGCAGGGTCTTAGTCAGAGGAAGTTGAAAGTTGAAAACTCAGTTTTGGTCACTTCTTTCACCCGGAGATGCTGCATTACTCTAGACAACAGAGGAAAGTGCTCTTTTCCTTGGCTTAAAGATTTTTCAATATTGATGCTGGTGCATATGTAGCTATAGCTTTCTGCAGATGGGATTCTGTTTTTAAAGGACAGCTGAATGAAGCAAATGAGAGACATGCATGGATTTATTGTAGTAAAAGTAGAAAGAACTGAAGGTCAAAACTTTGTATGACTTGTAGAGTTTCTTATCGGTTCAACCAACAGGAACAGCAGATGATTTTTGATCAATTGGAAACAAGTTTGTTATCAGTTATGTAATTTATTATTCTTTCGTCATTCTTGCAGTTGAGTGATAATACCCTTTTTAACTTTTCCTCTCTCTGTTGTTTTCCAATTTGCCATCTAACTTTCATCAGAGAAATAAACACAAGCTAACTTTATGATATTTGTACGAGGTTGGTTAGCTGTGGTGACTGTGGGTCCTGGGAGGACAATGTTTTGCAATAACCTGGTTGACCACATTCTTAAGGACAAATGTGGATTTTCTATGGATTTTGATTGATAAATATAGATTTTCTATGGATTTTGATTTGTCAGATATCCAGATGGTCCTTTCGTCTCAACTTTGCTCAATCACATCCTTTCGTCTCAACTTTGCTCAATCACATCCGTAATCTGACACTATTAATTGAGATTCCATGATGCTCCATGTTTAAGGTCTTAAATACCTTGTTGTGAGAACTACACCTCTCTTTTAGCACAGGGATTTAGCATTTCTTCTTGGAGGTATAGGAACAAGCATCGAGATTCTTTTACAAGTCTGGTGCTGTTACATCATTAAAAGGCCATACAAATTATTTAACAGGCTATCATTTCAAATTGTTTAAAAAGCATGTGTTGTACTTAGAAAGCAATTAGCTGGTACTGTGGCTAAGACCTAGCCACTTGGATCAAACTCTGCCCACACAAGCAGACTTGGCCAGTGGATAAAGTACTAAACATCCTGAGTCTTACGCGTTCTTTTCTTAAACTTCAGACCTGCATACTAGAGTCTGGTTGGGATGGGATGATTTTTTGAAAATTTTAAATAATATAAATAAACTTTCACATTTATAACGTTTTTATCTTCGCTTTCACATGTGTAATGTTTTTATCTTCAATTCGATGTAAAGGAAAACATCCTTTCCTTTTTTATTATTATAAATTTGGATGTTTCTCAAGAATCATATGCCTTCAGGAACACTAAGGCTGAAACTCTTTAATTATGCCTGTCTCAGACAACAGCAATCAAAGTATGGATATCTTTGGTTCTTTTTATGTTGAGTTCTATGTCCCTGTTCTTATTAGATGATTTTTTAAGTTTGGATTCATTGACTTTTTACTCCTAAAACCTTCTAATTCATAGGAAATTATTTGTATCTATGGAATCCGATATTACTGCCAAAACCTTCTAATTCATAGGAAATTATTTGTATCTATGAATTATTTGTATCTATGGAATCCGATATTACTGTCAAAACCTTCTAATTCATTATAGAAATGATTTGTATCTATGAGATCTGATCTTGTTGGTCGAAGTTAACAAATTATCACTCCTGGACTCTCAGGTAAGATGCAAGAACTCCTCTATGTTGTGTGATAACTGGTGTAATAATAAGTTATTTATTGATTTATGATTGGACCAGGTCATATTCAATAAAATTGTGGCCATAACATAGTTATAGGGTTAATGTATAGTCTTAAAGAAAACAAGAGGGTAGGCTTTGGTTCATCTATCTTTGGACAGTAAGAGTATAATGCAAACCTCACATATTCTATAGCTACTACTGAAGTGACCAAGTATCCTTAGAAAATCATGACCATATGCATTGAATACGGCCTACATTTTATGCTTTGTTGTTTCATATCAACATAGAAAAGTTTTACCCCATTGCCATAGCATCACTTTGATTATGTTCTTCCTATTATTGTAAAAACCTTTCTATGTATTTTAATATCTTTTCTTAGCTTTTTATTTAGAGAACGTGTTTATTAACCATTTTTTGTTTTGAATGGTTCAGGGATGAGTTATGATGGGATTTTTAACTCTGAATTATTTCATTTTCTTCGTTTAGGGATTTCATAAGGGAATGTGTTTATTATTCAATTTTTTTTTGGATGTTAATGTATTACAATCATGATGTTATATTTTTTATTAGGTAAAAAGTGACAATTGGAAATACATTTTTTTTTTTTCTAATTTAGATGAGTTTACGAGGGAACTAAATTAGGAGAATTTCAATTCATCATTATTTTGAAAGAGAGATTAACAAATTGCTCAAGTGTTTAAGAACATATAATGGTGGAGAATATTGCTCAAAAGCATTTAAAGAATATTGTAATAAGTTTGGCATAAAGGATGAGAACGCTGTTCCTCTTGCTCTTCTTCAACAAATGGTACTCCTCAACAAAATGGTGTTGTAGAAAGGATGAATTGCACCATTGTGGAGAATGTGATGAGTATGTTGTCAAATTGTGGTTTGGAGAATCATTTTTGGGCATAAACAGTAAGGACAACTGGCTATCTTATAAGTCTATCTCCTACTACAACATTGGATGGCAACATTCTTGAAGAAGTTTGGACTACTAAGAAGTTGGGATATGTGGATGAAGAATTTGGTTATCGTCTATGGGATTTAGTTAAACATAAAATTATTAGAAGCAGGGATGTTATATTTAATGAGTCAAAAATGTTTAGGAGGTCTGTAGGTGAGTTGGAGGTCAAGAAAGTTATTGATAGATTTGAAGAGCATCATGAAAACATTCCACCAATGCAAGAAAATGAACAACAAATTCAAGAACAGGAAGGACAACAAGTGGAAAATGATGAACACCAAGAAGAAGGAATCTTACAGGGACCTTTACAGAAGATTCAAGCTGATAATGAACCACCACAATTGGGTCACATATCTTTTAGGCCTCATAAGCCTTCACAAAGGTATCCTCCAAATTATATCCTATTGACTAATGAAGGTGAGCCTATTCATTTTCAAGAGACTTGTAAAGTTCAACACAATAAATAATGAAAGAAAGAAATGGAGGAAGAAATGAATTCTTTGTTGGAAAATAAAACTTGGGAATTGATAAAGCTTCCAAAAGGTAAAAAGGTTTTACAAAACAAATAGGGGTATATAGGATTAAGCATGAAGGTGACAGAAAGAAGGAGATGTATAAAGCAAGGTTGGTGGTGAAGGGATTTGCCCAAGAAGAAGGTATTGAGTTCATTGAAATTGTTTCACCTGTTGTCAAAATGTCATCTATCAAAGTTATTCTTGGTCTTGTTGCTGCTTTAGACTTAGAACGCGAACAGTGAGATGTAAAATCCGCTTTCCTTCATGGTGAATTAGAAGAAGAAAGATATATGGAGCAATGAGAAGGCCTATATAAAAAGGAAAAGAAGTAGCTTGCAGGTTGAAAAAGAGCCTCTATGGGTTGAAACAGACACTTTGACAATGGTATAAGAAATTTGATTCATTCATGTTGGAACATAGTTTTCAAAGTCTTAATGTTGACCATTGTGTCTATATCAAGAGGTATGATCAAGGAAAATATATCATATTATTGTTATATGTAGATGACATGTTAATTGTTGGGCATGATAATAATATGATCAATCGGTTGAAAAAATTGGGCAACAAATTTGCAATGAATAATTTAGGACCGGCACAACAAATATTGGGCATGAAGATTATGTGTGACACGAAAAATAAAAGGTTGTGGCTATCACAAGAAGGTGTGCTTGACAGGTTCAATATCAAGGATTCCAAGCCAGTTGGTACACCCCTTGCAAGCCACTTCAAGTTAAGTACTGAGTTATGTCTTAGTGATGACAAGGAGAAGAAAGAAATGGGTAAGAATTAATTTTGCTTCAGTAGTTGGCAGCTTGATGTATGCCATGGTATGCACGCGACCAGACATTACATATTCAGTGGGAGTAATGAACAAGTTCCTTGTCAAACCAGACAAACAACATTGACAAGCAGTAAAATGGATTTTTAGGTATCTCAAGAGTATTAGTCATTATTGTTTATGTTTTGGTCATAATAAGATTATGCTTGAAGGATTTACAGATGTAGATATGGCTGAAGATATGGACTCCAGAAAGTCCAATGCGGGGTATTTGTATACATTTGCAGGGGCAACAATATTTTGGGTGTCAAGGCTACAAAGAATAGTAGCTTTCTCTACAATAGAGGCTTGTAAAGAGATGTTATGGATGCAATGATTCCTAGGAGAGATAGGAATAACGCTGTACAAGTATGTGCTATATTGTGATAGTCGGAGTGCCATTCACATGGCGGAAAACCCAACATTTTACTAAAAAACCAAGCACATTTAGTTAAGGTATTATTGGATCCAGAATGTGTTGGAGGAAGAACAATTATCCTTGGAAAAAATCCATACAGATAGGAACTATGTGTATATGTGTTTTATTTGTTATGCTCTCGCATTGCTTATTTTTTTTTGTGTTTTAGAATTCGTATGCGGCTAATATCTATACGGGGTTAAAACCTACATTTGGTATCGGAGTAGTTTTGGCTTCAAGGGGACGCCTTTGTTGCTGAGGGGTTTCGCTCGAGTTTGTGGTAGACCCTGTTCAGTGGGAGATCTACAAGATCAATTATGGTGGTGAAAGAAGATGGCGAGTAGTGGAAAGATAGAGATCAAGAAATTTAAAGATCAAAGTTTTGAGTTGTGGAAACTCAAGATGGAAGATCTGTTGGTGGATAAAGATCAGTGGATTGCGGTAGATCCAGGTACTAAACCAATGGAAGTGTCCGATGAAGAATGGAAGAAGTTGGATTGGAAGGCAAAGAACACAATACGATTGTGAGTCTCAGATTTAGTATTGCTGAAGGTATCAGGGGAAGCTAAGACGAAGACTTTGTGGGACAAGTTAGGGATTTTGTACCAATCTAAGTCACTCGTGAATAAACTGTTCTTACGGAAAAAGTTGTATAACTTGAGGATGAAAGATGGAGACTCGGTGACAGAGCATCTAAACGCATTTAACACTGTGGTAAGTTAGTTAGTATCTATTGACATTAAAATTTCAGAGGAAGATAAGTGTATCAGTTTGTTGTGTTCTCTACCAGATTCGTGGGATAGTCTGGTTATTGCAATATGTAGCAATGCAACTGTCCTGCAGTTTGATGAAATAGTCTCATCTTTACTGACAGAAGAGATGAGAGGAAAAAATATGGAGAGCTAGAATTGTGATGCCTTGTTTGTATGAGGACGGTCCTAGAACAGAAAAAAAAAATAAGTCATCGAGTGGGAGATCTAAATCTCCAGGAAAACCTATAAAAGTGGTGTGTTGGAAATGTGGAAAAGAAGGACATTACAAAAGCACTGTAAATCTAAAGCTCCTGATAAAGGAAAGGGATCTGATGATGCTCCTTCTGCAGAGGCGAAAACCACCTCAGATGAAGGTGGGGATGTGTATATGGCTTCTTCAAGTACACATGTAGATCATGACCCATGGTTGATTAACTCAGGTGCATCCCTTCACTTCACTCCCCATAGAGAGTGGTTCTGCGAGTATGAAAAATACGATGGTGGTGATGTCTTCTTAGGGGATGATAGGAAGACTAGAATCGTTGGTCGCAGAAAAACAAAGTTGAAGTTGTAAGGTGGAAGGGTTAGAACACTTCTGGGTGTTCTACATATTCCTACATTGGCTAGAAATCTGATTTCTGTAAGCAAGTTGGATGATGCAGGTGTAAAAACAGTGTTCGAGAAAGATACTTGCAAAATGGTTCGGGGAGCACTAGTATTAACGCAGGGAGTTCGGATTGGAACTTTGTACAAGATGCAAGGTAACACTGTTATTGATGGGTGTAACAGTTCTGTGGTTCCTGAAAGTGGAGCAGAAAATCTAGTGGTTTCTGGAGAGAAGACCATGTTGTGGCATCAAAGGCTTGGACATATTGGAGAGAAGGGCCTTCGAATACTTCATGATAAATGTATGGGTAGAATAGCTCTCTGGATTTTGATTTCTATAAAAATTGTGTATATGGGAAGTAGAATCGGGTGAGTTTCCCCTCTAGTAGTAAGAGGGTGAAACAGATATTAGAACTTGTGCACAGTGATGTGTTTGGACCTATGAAGGTTCCATCACTGGGTAAGTCTGTGTAATATGTATCATTTATAGATGACTTTTCAAGGAATACATGGATATATTTCCTTAAGAAGAAATCTGAAGCTTTTGATAGGTTTAAAGAATTTAAGGTTCTCGTGGAAAATCAGACAGAAAAGAAGATAAAGGTGCTGAGGACAGATAATGGTGGAGAGTTTTGAAGCAAGGAATCTGAAGAATTCTATAAGAATTGTGGTATAGCACGACAGAAGACTATTCCATATACACCTCAGAAAAATAGAGTTGCAGAAAGAATGAATAAGACGTTGATGGAAAGGGCAAGAAGCATGCTCAGTGGCGCTGGGTTAGGACAATAATTCTGGGCAGAGGCGGTGGATACTGCATGTTACCTGGTCAATAGGTCACTTTCATCAGCGTTGGAGGATAAGACTCCACAAGAGGTATGGATTGGTAAGAAACCATCTCTTTCACATTTGAGGGTATTTGGATGTGATACATATGTATATTTCCAAAGGAGAAACGAACCAAGTTGGATAATAAATCTGAAAAGTGCATCTTTATTGGGTAGAAGGATGGTTTAAAGGGTTATAAGCTTTGGAACCCAGTCACAATGAAGGTTGTGTACTGCTGGGACGTGGTGTTCACAGAGGTAAAAGATGTTATTAAACATGAAGTCCAATCAAAGGAACCTAAGAAAGAGTTTGAGCTTAAGGAGGAAGAATCAGACTCTACAGCAGAGGAGGAATCAGAAGATAAAGAGCCACAAACTCTAGGTGTGAGAAGATCAGTTCGAGAAAGAAGGCAGTCAGAAAGGTATAATCCATCTGCTTTCTGTTCAAATTTTGCTTTATCTGTTACTATCGATGATCCTAGAACTGTGAAGGAATCAATAGATTTAGAGGATCACAAACTCTGGAAAGAGCCCATGGTTGATGAAATGGCATCTTTGCACAAAAATGAGCCTTGGGATCTGGTGGAGTTGCCGGCTGGAAGGGAATCCATTGGTAGCAAATTGGTGTTCAAGAAGAAGACAAATGCAAAAGGAAAGGTGGAGAAATACAAAGCTCGGTTGGTAGCAAAAGGTTATTCCCAGGTGCCAGGAATTGATTTTGGTGATATTTTTTCTTCTATTGCCAAGATAACTTTTATTAGATTACTTTTATCTGTTGTTGCTGCTTTTTTTTTGAGGCAGAACATATGGATGTGAAGACAACATTTCTTCACGGGATCTAGAAGAGGAAATATACATGAAGCACCCTGAAGGTTTTGTGGTGAAGGGTAAGAAAGAACTGGTATGCAAGTTAAATAAATCTATGTATGGGTTAAAACAGTCACCAAGGATGTGGTATTAGAAATTTGATATATTTATACGGGGACTTGGCTTCACTAGAAACAAAGCAGATCACTGTGTATTTTAAATTAATTGGTGACCGTGTTATTTATCTGGTCTTGTATGTGGATAATATGTTGCTGGTTGGAAATGACAAAGAAATTATCTAGGATTTGAAAACCCAATTGTTCTCCAAATTCGACATGAAAGATCTTGGTGTTGCAAATTATATTTTGGGCATGAAAATTAAAAGATATCGAGCAAGGAGGAAGCTTTGGTTAAACCAGAGGAAGTATGTCGAGACAATACTGCAGAGGTTTAATACGCAGAATAGTAAATCGGTGAAGGTTCTTATTTTTGTAGGTGTGAGGATATCTGCTGAATAGTGTGGTAAGACACAAGAAGAGGAAGAGGACATGTCTCGTGTTCCATATGCAAGTGCACTCAATAGTTTGATGTATGCAATGGTCTGTGCTAGACCAGACATTGCACATGCAATGGAAGTATTGAGCAGGTTTATGTCAAAACCAGAGAAGGAGCATTGGACATCAGTGAAGCGGGTTTTCATGTATTTGCGTGGCACTAATAATTATGGTTTGTGCTACCAAGGAAGATCAGGATTGGACAAAATGTTGGATATTCATGGCTTTGTTGATGCAGATTGGGCTTGGACTCTGGATCAGAGAAGATCTACAAGTGGGTATGTGTTTAACCTATTTGGAGGTGCAGTCAGTTGGATGAGTAAGAAACAATATGTAGTGGCACTATTAATTACAGAGGTAGAATACATGACAACCACTCATTCAAGCAATGAAGCAGTTTAATTGTAGAGATTGTGTTCAAGTATGGGTGTAGTACAGGGAGATATAAGGATGGACTGTGATATCCAAAGTGCAATTTTCTTGGAAAAAAACTGCACATATCATTCGAAGACAAAGCACATTGATGTTCAGTATCACTTTGTGAGGGATACGATAGAAGACAAAAAGGTGTTTGCTAGTAAAGGTGGACACTTTGAAGAACACTGCAGATGCATTGACAAAATCTGTGAGCTCTGAGAAGTTCTCTTGGTGTAGAGAGATAATGGGCGTTTTAGGGCTGAAAAAATCACTAAGCTCTCTTGTGGCTCCCTGTGGAAAGAAAACAAGAAGTGGGAGAATGTTGGGTTGTGTTATATTGTTTCCATGACTAGCCTACGTAGTTAATCAGGGGGTCAGAGGGGGGGCGGAGTCCCCCTTTGTTGCGTCGATTGTGTAGTGTGGGGGGGGCGGGGGTCACAGGGGGTTTGAGGCATACCCGTAATCCCACTTTATGGGGTCCGGGGTAGCGCCTCGGAAAATTTTGGTTTTGCACCCTATGTTAGGATGGGCGGACCCACCTATGGTTTTGTGCATGATTTTTGCACATGTTTTTGGACACGATGGTTTTTGGTCCATGTTATTAGTCGCGATGGTTTTCGATCCATAATATTGGATGCTTCGGCACGTATAAATATGTATTATAACATTGAAAAGAGCATAACGGAAAATCAAGCTGGTAGTCTCGGTTTTGGGATCTAGGGGAAAATCTCTGTGTATGTGTTTTATGTGTTATGTTCTCGCATTGCTTATTTTTGTGTTTTAGAATTCATATGCAGCTAATTTCTGTACGGGGTTAAAACCTACATTCTTTTTGGTGAAAGGGCGTATACACACTGGTTCGACACAGTCAAGTAGCGTATACATTATGAGATTTGATGTTTGAGGTCACTGTTGGTTTTAGTGGTTGTTGCAGAGTTCTGGGTTCTACTCTGTGTTCTGGTGACTGTGTTTTGATGACAGGGTTTCAGTGATTCAGATTTAATGATTGATTGTATTATAGTAGTGATTGTTTTGTATTTATAGATCGAGTATAAAAATTTACGAAACGTGGTCCTTGGAAGAAAAGAGAAGGTTGCAGCCTTCTGTAAGTCAGCACCTACGTACTAGTATATCAACTAGTGCAAGAGCTAAGGGGGTTGTAGCTCCTTTCCATGAAAAGCTGGAGAATGGGAGAAAGTTGTAGCTTTCTGCAGGTAGAAGCATGCGTACTGGTATATGGCTGCACCAATACAAAATTTGTAAAAGAAATTTCTTATTAAAGAAAGATTGAGAAGATTGCAGTAGGTGGTTTTCACCCACATTGAGTTTCCACCATATATCATGGTGTTCATGTGTGCTTCTTATGTGTGATGATTTGTTTTATTTTACTACACATGTTTACTGTTTATATGGTTAATAATGTTTTGATGCACTCATTAAAGATCAATTAACTGAATCATAAGTTTATTGGATATACGCTAATTGCATTAAACACACACGTAGGTTGCCTTAACTGAAGTAGCGTATATGAATCTGATAATGGAAATGAAAAGATTATTGATTTTTTAATACTGATTCACCCCCCCTTCTCAGTGTTATTTCCAACACTCTCTATTTAAGCCTTTGCCATGGTCTGCGTCTTCATCTGGTCTTGATGATAAACCACACTTGTTGGTTTGAAATGTGTTGGCCAAAAAATTCTCTTATGTGATTTCTACCGAAAGATTTTGTTTAAGTCTTTATCTTATAATCCTTAAGAAAAATGATTGTAGTAAAAAAATTGTGTTCATAGTTCTGTCTTTTACAAAACGTACAACCCCATCAGAGGTGAATTCCTCTCCTTTATATATTACAAAAATGAGAGATATAATAGAAATATACATAATAAGGAAAGTTTATGAGAATTAAAGATTCTCTAGAACATTCTTCTTAAATTAGGCTAACTCTCCTATCTTTAACAAATAAACCAAGAAATTTCTCTAGTAACTAATTCTTCAATTAGAAACGAGTTTTCTTGAATTAGCCACAAGTTATTCAACACGGTCATCCTTTGTAGATCTTCACAATCCCTATTTTCAACACGATATCAATCCTTGTTTTCAAAACGATATCATCCAATGAATTATTAGCTTAATTACAAGGAAACATATTTAGTTTATATTATTAAAACATAATCAAGTAAGCAAATAATTTTTTACCAAATTTTAAACCATATTGAGCAAAGAATATGAATATAAGTTAACAGCAAGGAATTACTATAAAAACTTAACAAATTAGATAGAAGAAAATATAACAAATGCAAGTCCCAACATCACCACCCAACTAACCTGATTGCATGTCCTCATGTAATTAATCTCTAGATCACGCACACAAATAGTTAACATGTAAGGCATTCAGGGAGTAAGCTTCGTAAGTTTTTTTCTCCTTTGTACCTGAATCTAGCCCTGTACTTGATTTATTAGAGAGCCGAGTACTCAGCCTCTTTAGAAAATTCATGATCAGATCAATAACATGATAGGGGTAACGAATTCATGTGACACTGGTACCTACATTCCATCTAATTAACTCCTACCTCCCTCACAATTACAGTATAGTCATGAACTCTAGAGAGATCTAGCTGGAAGTTATGGAGGCTAAAGGTTTCCTTATTCTTCACCTCTTGTGAAGATATCATCCATATCATTCTAGCCCCTTTTACTGGATCATCCTTGATGTCCTCCAAATAGTCAAGCCCTAAAATCAATACTCCCAAATGAGTATTTTGGTATGAAGAGAAAACATTCGACTCTTGAGAAAATCAGTTATGCCTATATAATTAAATGGACGTGTTCTTAGGTTCTCCTCGAACCCATAAGTCATGTTTTTCCTCATTCTACTCATAAGTCTTATGCGCCTCCTGCCATTTTATCTGATTTTGTGCAAAATATATAAGGGATTGAAGTTGCACATCTCAGACAAAGGGTACAATATTTTCATTTCTCTGTTCCATCAGTGGAAAATTATGCATTTAAAGTTCACATAAAAAATATTGTGCACACTCATTTTGCTTATGGAAAACATTTATGAAATTTAAAAAATTAGTAAACTCATAAGGAAAGCCATGTTGTACTTGTTTATTCTTAAGCATCAGATATTTCTCCACTAAAAACATAACATAATTTTAGGATGGATCTCTACAAGGCAAGACACCTGGGATCATGGAACAAATCTCATCCCTTTATTGCGTTAATTTGTGAATTTTGTTGGGTTGTGTTATATTCTTTCACGATTAGCCTACGTAGTTAACTGGGGGATTAGAGGGGGGACAAAGCCTTGCCTTCGTTGCATCAATTGCGCAGTGGGGGGGTCACAGGGGGGCCGGCAGCCCCACCTATCCGGGGGGTTTGAGGGGGGTGGATAGCCCTCATCTACGAGATCCGGGGAAGTGGCTTGGGGATTTTTTTTTGGACCCTATATTAATT
>APFE030819156.1:737-16012 GCA_000404065.3 Pinus taeda | reverse complement strand
ATGCCATTCTAGAGCTTGTGGTGACCACATGTCAGGGTTTTCCACTGCTCAAAAAAACTTGTGTTCAGGGTATTTCTAGCCATCTCTGTTCAAAGACTAAATAACTGTGATCTAGAAATGCGATAATTCTCAGATATATGATCATAAAATGTGTTCACATTCATATCCTCTTCACCCAATCATTGTGGTCAGTCCTTTCGCTAAATTGGGCATTGATTTTCTTACATGTAAACCTCACTCGGCAAGGGGGGCATCCATACATTATCCTTGCAGTAGATTATTTTGCAAAATGGTACAAGTAGATGCCTACATATAAGGATGATGGTGAAACAACATCCATTTTCTTGTTCAATCATATAATTTCTCAGTTCGGATTTCCACAAGCCATCGTCCCATACCATGGTAGCCATTTTTGAAACTATATGATGACCGATCTTACCATGAATCTAGGCTCGCATCATGACAATTCTACTCCATATTACCTGCAGGAAAATGGCCAAGTGGAAGTTGTTAACAAGGTTTTAACCACCATGATTAAACAGATTATCGAGACTCATAAAAGAGATTGGCATCTAATGTTTTATCCAACCATTTGGGCATATTGTACCACAACAAAACCTTCAATTGGTTTTACCCCTTTCCATGTTGTCAATGACATGGAAGCAATTCTACAGATTGAAAGTGACATACTCTTTAAAACTAGAAATTGAATTATTACCAGCCACTTCTATTGAAGAGGAACACTTGTTGTACTTATCACATCTTGATGAGATTCGCTATGATGTTGAATTAGCTAGCGAGGCCTAGAAGAAACAAGTTAAATCACAATATGATCAAAATGTCAAACCTTGTTAGTATGTAGAAGGTGATTTAGTCTTAGTCTATGATCAAGAGCACGATAAGTTAGGCACTAGTAAATTTGAGCTTACGCGGCATGACCCTTATATTGTAAAACACAAACTGGCAAAAGGGGCCTATTTTATTGTTGACCCCGTTTTACTTTTGATTATTTTTTTTTGGAAATACTATATATATCTATTAATAGTATTCTGTTTATGTTCTAGTATTTATTTTTTATTTTATTTGTTATTTATTATTAATAAATTATTGATATTTCCTTGTGATTATATTTTTGTATTTATTTTATTTATTTTCAAAAACTAGCTGTTTACTATAACTGTATACCTATTTATTGATTAAATAAATTAATATAATATCAAATACTTAATTTTTTTAAAACCTAGCCGTTATTATTAATATTATTAATAAATTAATAAACTAATATCGTTATTTAAATATTATTTTTCAAAAACTAGCGGTTTAATACATCCATTACCTATTAATATTTTTAATAAATTAATGAAATAATATCATTATTTAAATAATTTTATTCAAAACTAGCCGTTTAATATAGTCGTTAATAATATTTTTTTTAATATATTAATAAATTAATACTATAATTTAAACATTATTGTCCAAATATAGCTATTACATGGAATTAAGTCTCTACATTGCTCTCTATTTAAGCCTTTGCCATGGTCTGGCTCTTCATCTAGTCCTGATGATGAACCACACTTGTTGGTTCGAAACGCGTCGGCCAAAAAAATTTCTCATGTGATTTCCATCGCAATACTTTGTTTAATTAGTTAGATTATATTATGATATTAAGTTAGTTAGAAATAGATAAATAGTAATTATTTCTATCTTAGGGGTTAGGTTAGTTAGATATTATCCCATAATGATCCAATTATAAAAATAAATTAGAATAAATAAATGTTTATATATATAATATATAATATAATAATATAATATAATAATAATAATATAATAAAATAAACATAAGTAAATTAATTATTAATTCTAAATAAATTACTTTTTCCCATCCAGTCAAATATAGCCCATATCTAGCTTTTTTTTTCCCTTAGCTGTTTGGAGGTCTTGACTCCCTATTTAACTTTCTGCTACGATCTAATTTTTCATCTTGTCTTGATGATGAACCACATTGCTTAGTTCAAAACACATCAACCAAAAAGTTCTCTGATGTGATTTCTACCGAAAGACTTTGTTTAATTAATTATGGATCATAGAAACTTGAATACAAGAATATCATTGTTGGCATGATTGACATTGATGTCACATTGTTTGCAAGAGCCACAAAAGTGAGCAACACAAGTTTTTTTGATGTCTAGTGTCTAGTCTTGCATATGTATCAAAGATTATTGCAACAATTAAGTGTTTCCTCAGTGATTGATGGTTATCCTAGTACTCAAAGATATTTGGCTACCCTTTTCCAATGATGTCAGAGGGGGATAAGTGAGAAAACATTGCATAATTAATGTTTTTTTGTCTTGACAGGTTCATAAATGCATATTTTAAGAAGAAAAGGGGGAGAATAAGAAAAGATTGAAGAATATATGAATGAAAAAAATCGATATCAAAGTGAGAGGTCTTGAGTTTGAAACACCCCTAGATCAAGTTGGGGGGAGATTGTTGGACTTGGTAGCACTCCCTCTGTGTTTCTTGACATGTGATTAACCACCTCTCGAGGATATGATCACTTTGGTGATGAATTTGTTTAGTAACACCGGCGAGTTTTGGTGTAATGGATATTATGATCCCAACTTTCTCTCTGTGACCTATTAGCTTACTGGCATCGCAAAGCTTTAAAATGATTAACTATATCAAGAACCATAAAGTGATTATATTGATTGGAAATTTTAACACCACCAATTTTATCCATAAGAGAGTGGTATAAGGCAAACATTGTTATGTTCATCCCATATCTAATTTTCCAATTATGATGCCCAATGGTGATCCAATGAAATGTAGGGGTTGATGTGAAAACATGAAACTACAAAATGGTGAGTATCATTTCAAAATTCTCATGTTTTTTATTTAAATTAGTGGTTGTGATATAGTTCAAGGGGTAGAATGGTTATGTAATTACTACTCGGCACCATGGATTTCAAATAATTATACATGAGCTTCACACAATGAATGGAAAAATCATCCCCTTAAGGAACTTATATTTGGTTCCCACAAAAATATCACCTTTCGTTATGTGGAGAAGTTGTTGAAGAAATGGAACTTATGTGTTATTGCATTGGTGATTTCTATATAATTAACAAACACCACAATATTTAAGATTCACCCTAAATTGTAGGATGTTATCATTAATCTTTAATAGGTATTTGAAATGCCATAAGGTTTACTCCCTATTTAAATATTATTTTTTCAAAAACTAGCCATTTAATACAGCCGTTACATATTAATATTTTATTAATTAATAAACTAATATCATTATTTAAATATTATTTTTCAAGAACTAGTAATATTTGGTTTTTTAATATTATTTTTCAAAAACTAGTCGTTTAATATAGTCGTTACCTATTAATATTTTAATAAATTAATGAAATAATATCACTATTTAAATATTTTTCAAAAACTAGCCATTTGATATAGCCATTACATATTGATATTTTAATAAACTAATAAACTAATAAACTAATATCATTATTTTAAATATTATTTTTCAAGGATGTAATATTTGGTTTTAATAAATTAATTTAATTATTATTTTTCAAAAACTAGTTGTTTAATATAGCCGTTCCTAAATAACATTTGTTTTTAATATATTAATAAATTAATACTCTAATTTAAACATTAGTGTTCAAATATAGCAGTTACTTGGAATTATGTCTCTACATTGCTCTCTATTTAAGCCATCGCCATGGTCTAGCTCTTCATCTAGTCCTGATGATGAACCACACTTGTTGGTTCGAAACGCGTCGGCCAAAAAATTCTCTCATGTGATTTGTACTGAAAGACTTTCTTTAATTAGTTAGATTAAATTATAATATTAGGTTAGTTAGAAATAGATAAATAGTAATTATTTCTATCTTAGGGGTTAGGTTAGTTAGATATTATCCCATAACGATTCAATTATAAAAATAAATTAGAACAAATAAATGTTATATATATAAATAATAATAATAATAAATTAATTATTAATTCTAAATAAATTACGTTTTCCCATCCAGTCAAATATAGCCATTATCTAGCCATTTTTTCCCTTAGATATTTGGAGGTCTTGACTCCCTATTTAACTTTATGCTACGATCTGATTTTTCATCTTGTCCTGATGATGAACCACATTGGTTGGTTCGAAATGCATCGGCCTAAAATTTTTTTCATGTGATTTCTACCGAAACACTTTGTTTAATTCATTATGGATCATAGAAGCTTGAATTCAAGAATATCATTGTTCGCATGATTGACATTGATCTCACATTGTTTGCAAGAGCCACAAAAGTGAACAACACAAGTTTTTTTGATGTCTAATGTCTAGTCTTGTAGTATCAATTATGATTACAACAATTAAGTGTTTCCTAAGTGATCCATGGTTATCCTAGTGCTCAAAGATATTTGGCTACCCTTTTCCATTGATGTCAAAGGGGGATAAGTGAGAAAAATTTTCATAATTAATTTTTTTTGTCTTCACAGGTGCATAAATGCAAATTTTTAGAAGCAAAGGGGGAGAATAAGAAAACATTGAATAATATATGAATGAAAAAAATTGATATCAAAGTGAGAGGTATTGAGTTTGAAACACCCCTAGCTCAAGTTGGGGGGAGATTGTTAGGCTTGGTAGCACTCTCTCTGTGTTTTGTGACATGTGACTAACCACCTCTCAAGGATATGATAACTTTTGTGACGAATTTGTTTAGTAACACCTGCGAGTTTTGGTGTAATGGAAATCATGATCCCAACGTTCTCTCCATGACCTAATAGCTTCTTGGCACCCCAAAGCTTTAAAATGATAGACTATATGAAGAACCACAAAGTGATTATGTTGATTGGCAATTTTAAAACCACAAATTTTATCGATAAGGGAGTGGTATAAGGCAAACATTGTTATGTTCATCCCATATCTAATTTTCCAATTATGATGCGCAATGGTGATCCAATGAAATGTAGGGGTTGATGTGAAAACGTGAAACTACAAAATGGTGATTATCATTTCAAAATTCTCATGTTCGCTATTGAAATTAGTGGTTGTGATATAGTTCAAGGGTTAGAATGGTTATGTACTTACTTCTCAGCACCATGGATTTTAAATAACTATACATGAGCTTCACACAATGAATGGAAATAACATCCCCTCAAGGAACTTATATTTGGTTCCCACAAAAATATCACCTTTCATTGTGTGGAGAAGTTGTTGAAGAAATGGAACTTAAGTGTTATTGCATTGGTGATTTCTATATAAGTAACAAACACCACAATATTTAATATTCACCCTAATTTGTAGGATGTTATCATTAATCTTTAATAGGTATTTGAAATGCCATAAGGTTTACCAGCTTCATCTGAGGAGAATAACCATGGTATTGCCCTCATTCTAGGTAGTCAACGGTCAATGTGAATCATTATTAGCACTCTTTGGCATAGAAAAATGAAATTGAAATTATCATTAAATAATTGTTAGAGGCGGGAGTCATACATCTTATTACTAGCCCTTACTCACCACTAGTGGTCATGTTATTAAATAAGGAAGGTACTTGGTGCATGTGTCGTAATTTAAATATTATTTTTCAAAAACTAGCCATTGAATATAACCGTTACCTATTATTATGTTTAATAAATTAATGAAATAATATCATTATTTAAATATTTTTTCAAAAGCTAGCAGTTTAATATAGTCGTTACATATTAATATTTTAATAAATTAGAAAACTAATATCATTATTTAAATATTATTTTTCAAGAACTAGTAATATTTTGTTTTAATAAATTAATTTAAATATTATTTTTTAAAAATTAATGTTTAATATAGATGTTACTTATTAATATTTTAATAAATTAATGAAATATATCTTATTGAAATATTTTTTTTCAAAAACTGCGGTTACTAATAATATTTGTTTTTAATATATTAATAAATTAATACTATAATTTAAACGTTATTGTTCAAATATAGCCGTTACTTTGAATTATGTCTCTACATTGCTCTCTTTTTAAGCCTTTGGCATGGTCTGGCTCTTCATCTGGTCCTGATGATGAACTTGTTGGAAATAATACTAAGATGGGGGGTGAATAAGTATTATGAAATCAATAAAACGTTTTCATTTCCATACTTAGATACATATACGCTACTTCAATTAAGGGAACTTGCGTGGATACGCAACTGTGTCTAATGCAACTAGCGTATATCCAGAATACTTATAATTCAGTTAATCCATTAAATGTTGAACTTAGTTAGTGCATCAGAACTTCATTAACCATATGTACAGTAAGCAGGTGCAGTAAAACAGAACAGATCATCACACACAAGAAGCACACATGAACACCATGATATAAGGTGGAAACCCAATGTGGGTGAAAACCACCTGGTGCAAGTCGTCTCTATCTTCTTTTAATAAGAAACTTCATTTTACAATAGTTCTATACTGGTGCAGTCTTATACCAGTACGTAGGCTTCTACCTGCAGAGGGCTACAACCCTCTCTCATTTTCTAGACTCTCCTGGATGGGAGCTAAAACCCCTTTAGCTCTTGTACTAGTTGATCCATTTTCTAGTACGTAGGTGCCTGCCTACTGAATGCTCCAATCTTCACTCTTTCTCTAGCTGCTACTGGAAGGGAGCTACCACCCCCTTTGCTCTTGTACTAGCTAATGTACTAGTACGTAGGCGTCGGCCTACAATCTCCTTTCATCCTCCAGGGACCACATTTCATACATTTTCAGACTGGATACTCTTGAAGCACAACACTATAATCTGAAGGCCACGTTTCATCCAATTTTCATACTGGACCCATCAATATCATTGAAGCACATAATCAATCAACACCAGCATCATCAATCTCTGAATCACCCAATACTGAATCACTGAAACCCTGTCAACAAAAAGAAGTCACCAAAACACAGAGCAGAACACTGAACTCTGCAAAAATATTCAAAACCAACTGTATCATCAAAAATCATGCATTAAAGTGCATACACTACTTGGAAGTGCCGAACCAGCGTGTATACGCAACTTCACCAAGGCGAACTAGCGTATATGACATTAATTACTTACTTATAACTCTGTTGTACTTCCTGACTTCAAACATACTCAGATCATTACATATACAAGGATAATATGTATGTTAGCAACCAGATCTAGTTCATCAGATCACATAACGATAAGTCATTCTGATCCTGATCCATTATCGATCTCATCCATCAACACTGAAGCTAAACATACTCTATCAATCTAAATATGCAGAATACTGATAACAGTAAACAGTCATCAGAACTCATCAACAGCCAAAACTACCTATAACTTCAAATATCATAGCTCAAATGGTATACACTACTTGGATGAACCAAACACGCGTACATACACGCTTTTACCAAAGCCAACCCGCATACAGATATATAAATATTCAATCATGACTTGCAGCTATTTCAAACTTAAGTTATACCCAATTCAGAACATTACATGCGTCAGTATACAGATCTAGAACAAGCATAATCAACCATATAGAGATAGTTCATTTCAAACCATTTGATCCCGATCTATCCTTAGATCTTGTTCTCCATCAACCAGTGAGATCCCTACTTAGCTTAGATCAAGCAATGCATCATAACCCATATCCTGCATACTGGATATCATACTCTATCAGATATTCAAGTATTTCTCACCTCTTGCCTAATGATCCTCTTCTCCTTTTATAGTCTTAGGCCTTTCACAATACCATGGTCCAAAACCATAACAAATCAATACCATGGACCCAATACTAGGAATCAACATATGTGAAGAGACACTATGGTCCAAAATCATAGGTTCAAATACCAAGGCTTAACGACCATGGACCAAAAGTAAGTTCTCCAACATATACGTGCTTTTCCTTGCATGAAAGTGCATGTATACGCATACGCGCCTTTGTAACGACTAACCCGTGTGTATACACGTCTCGGTCACGATGAACATGCGTATATGTATTTTCTCTTCATTCTTGTAGACTGACCATCAATTCCTTGTTCCTGACCTCTTGCACTAAGATTTGTCATCTATGCTATTTTCCATCAAGGACAACACTTGTCTCATAATGCCAACACCCTCAACCAATGTGTTATGACTCGACAAGTTTTCTTGGCTGTAACAGAAACTCTCGAAGGTAAATTTTTCAAACCAAGCCTATAGATTGAAGGCTAGACCATTCAACCTATAGAGGGCTCTCTCTAGAAACTTAATCACTAAGCTTAGTAACTAGTTATGTCTTTAAACAATGGCTAAATTTTTAGTAGGGTTTTTGGATTTTGAGTGTGGTGGTTGAGATGAAGAAATTAATCCATTGGGAAATCGAGTCAACAAATCAAGTTTAAGATGTAGCTACCAAGCTCTTGAATATAAGAATCAAGAGGGGAAAAGGCAGGATAGATGGAAAATTGTAGACATATCAAAAATCACTTGAATTGTAGTATAAGGATAAAACAATCCACTAGAGCAGGGCATGAAACATGAATCTTGTTGGCATTATGATGTACATGTTGTACTTGATGGCAACCCACTTGTAGTAGAACAACTCACTTGTATATGGTAACTAGATGAATCTACAAAAGAGATATCAGATGTGACAAAATGCATGACAAGTAGTGTTCATAGATGTGATGAAACACATGGCAACTTCAAGGAATTAGTTCAGAAGGCAACTCACTCAGATGAAATACCACAGTATACCAGGAAAACATCAAAGAATGGCAAATCAGTCTTCAGAGAATGAAGAAAGAGAGGTATACACAGGTTCACCATTGACCGAGGCACGTATACACACAGGTTAACAGAACAAAAGGAGCGTATAACGTACACACGCACTTTCACATAAAGGAAAGCGTGTATACCTTGGAAAACTAAGTTTTGGTTCGAAGTATTTGGTCCATGGTATTTTGATCCATGTATTGGTCCATGGTATTTGATCTGAGGTATTGACACTAGGTATTTGATCCAAGGTATGGGTCCTAAGTGGTTTTGGTCCATGGTATTGAGAAAGGCTTAATACTATAAAAGGAGGAGAAGATCATTAGGCCAAGGCACTCAAGCATTGAATATCTGATGAAGAGTGAGATCTAGTATGTAGGTTATTAGGTTATGTGCCTTGCTGGATCTGAACTAAGGAGGAACCTTAGCAGTTGATGGAGGATATGATCTAATGATGGATCAGGATCTTAAGGCGTAAAGTGAACTATCATTATGTGTTTTTGCTCATGAATATTCTAGATCTGAATACTGATGCATATATTATTCTATAAATGATATGATATGGGTATAACTGAAGTCTAGTATAGCTGCAAGATTATGAATTAATATTTACAGATGTATACGATGGTTGGCTTTGAGGAAAGCGCGTATACACACAAGTTAAGCACAAGAAAGTAGTGTATACCTTATAATATATGTTTTAGTTGCTGCTGTTTATTGTTGCAGTATTCTGGATTCTAGCTTGGGTTCTGGTTACTGTATTCTGGTGACAACATTCTGAAAGATCAGATTGATGGGTTGTCAAAGTGATTGATTGACTTGGTTGTGGTTGGTTCAATAGGAGATTGGTTGATGCAGATATATTTGATGATTGAATAATGTTGTTGATGGATCCAGTCTGAAAATTTATGAAATGTGGTCCCTGGAAGAAAGGAGAAGGTTGTATCCTTCTATAGGCTAGCACCTACATACTAGTAAACATATCAACTAGTACAAGAGCTAGGGGTTTGTAGCTCCCTTCCAGTAGAAGCTGGAGAACGAGAGAAGGTTGTAGCCTTCTACAGGTAGAAGCCTACGTACTGGTATAAGGCTGCACCAATACAAAAATTGTAAATAGAATTTTCTTATTATTAAAAGAAGATAGAGACGATTGCAACAGATGGTTTTTACCCACATTGGGTTTCCACCTTATATCTTGGTGTTTATGTGTTTTTCTTATGTGTGATGCTTTATTCTGCTTTTACTGCACTGTCTAATGAATTGTTGATATACTGATTAAAGATCACTACATGATAATTTGGGTAAATCAAAAGATCTCTGCATATACACTAGTTTCATTAAGTATAGTTGCAAATACACGCTAGTTCATTGAGTTGAAGTAGTGTATACAAATCAGTTTTGAAAATTAAATTATTGATCTAATAATACTGATTCACCCCCACTCTCAATATTATTTCCAACACATGAAACATGAATCCTGCAAGCTTTAGGAGAAATAGTGCATATGTCTAAATCATATGAACCAAAGCATTAAACTAATGAATTTTGTCACATAATCTCATTTAAACACAAAAAGATAATAGATAAATGATATTGCTCAGAAAGGAAAATATCACAAAAGAAAATGGACTAAGCATACCATCACAGGAATCTTTGTATCATAAACATAATATCCTAGTCCTCTTGGCACTTGAAAAGATGAATAATTTGATATCACACACAACCAAATAATGCTTTGTTTCAAAGTCCAACATTTTTTCTTTCTTTTTGATGTATTATATAGGAAAAATAGACACAAGTTAAGATCCACAAAGTCTAGTAGCGTAGCTATAAAATACTTACAATATCTAATAGTTTAATTTGAGAAACATAATTAAAAACCTATTCTACTAGATATTCAAATCTCTATTTGATATGGAAACATTGGTCAAAGATTTTGAAATGGTTGTACACATCCTCTACTATTCTTTTGGGAAAAGGATGAGTCATAACTATAGTGTAGGATCTGGAAGTGTTCACATCTTTTTAGGCTTCATATATGGAACTGTAACTTGCAATCCTCTCTTGTAACTGTGCAACTGTATTATGTAATTATTTACGCTCTTCAAGGCCTTTCTCTCTTATGTTGACTTATATTTTCTTCTCTTATTTATGCACAAAACTTTATGGCATATTATCATAATATACTGAAGATGAACTAACTCTTAGAAAGATAAATTGGAGCCTGCCAAAACATTAAAGTCAAACTAGGGTTTTCTTTTAGAAAAATTAGGGTTTAATTCTCATCATTCCCAATGAGGTAAGTTGATCATTCTTCTATAGCTTTTGTGGCCCGAGAAAGGAGGTTTAATTTATATTGAATTCTTTTCATCCTTGTATTATCTTTATGTATGTTTCTACTAGCTTCTAGTGTTCCTTTCACTTTTTTGTCTGCATACTCTATTTTACGCTATTGTTAAACCTTTTTCTTACCCTTTGAAGACTCCACCATTTCCTTTACATCAATTATCATTGGTTCCTTTAGCTTAGGATTAAGATTTTCTTTAAAATTTAGTCTTAATTTATTTGTAGGATGAGTATGGGGTTTCCTATAGTAAACCCTAGCCTCTATTTCAGTGTCTTCATCCTCTTCTTCTAGCATTTTTTTTTGTTATCTTCTTTTTCTCTTCTCATATAATCTAACCTTTGATTGATTTACAAGGTTTTCAGTATGCTCTTCGGCAAGTATATGACTAGTTTCTCCCTCAGTTTTTGCAACTAGGGCTTCAGTTCTGGTTGTAACCCTAACTTTTGCTTGTCTTCTGGGTGTAGGATTCACCGAATTTCTCCTTCTCAATTGCTCTATTTTCTTATTTAATTCATGTATGTACAATATCTTGATTAAGTCGTGATGACATATATCATGAGGTAGTAGCTATTCCCTAGTTTTGGCCTTACTGGCCATTTCAAACAAACTTTGATGTAAGATATAAGGCAGACTCATCTTCCCAAATCCAGCTAAATGACATATAAATATCATATGGTAAAGGTAGATTTTAGAATACCTGCCTTCACATGTGAAGAATAGTTGCACAATCCTTAGGGGAGCAGACCATTCAGGCTTCAACATCTTCTGAGGGATTCCCATGCTCCAATTAGGGTTTTGATATTATTCCTTCAAGGAAATTGAGGTTCATATTCTACATCATTTGTTTCTTGAACCACTTCTCACGCTCGGTAGGAAAACATGTGGCTTCTGTTATTGAATATTCAGTAGTTACAAACATTATGTCTCTTATTCAAGCTTTGTTTCCATCGAAGGAGTGAATAAATTCTTAACACCATCTCAAATTGTAACCATCAAACCGTTGGAAAATAGGCTCCCATCTCACGTCTTTGAATAGAGGTGAAACTTCATCGCACACTTTGAAGCATAATCCATTTCGTTCAAACCTTCTTACAGGACCTAATTTTCCCATCGTTTGACAGATAAAATTTTCAAACTTTCCCACGCACTGTAAATATTGTTAACCAATTCACCATTTACCACTAGCCAGTTACCTGGGTTTGATGAAAATAAATTATTTGCATAGAATCAGGATTTTAACAATTTTCCTCTGCAAACCTCATTTCACCTTTTAAAACCACCTCAACTATCAGATCAAGTCATATCATATATTTAATTATATCATAGAGCTTTAAAGTATTGAAAATAACCCAAATGAGAGCTATACAACTTTTATTTTTTCAAAATTCTGCAGGCGCTGCGAAAATATTTTCTAGTCCCATTTGTTTCTTTGGCATTTTATTGGTGCAAGACTAGGGAAAAAAAATTGGTATGGAAAAATCACTTTCTAAACATGTTTCTTAATTCTTATGCCACCTTTCTACACCAAAATTTGACCTAACTCTATTCTTAACCCACTTTATTTGAAAAAATCTTAACTAATTCTCAACACACTTTAGCCTAGTTTTTGAAAATGAAAACTAAGTGCTAACATATTAATTCCATCTCATGTTTAGGCATCACTAACCATCACCATATTAGTGTCTACTTAAGTTATCTAGAGCTCCATAGCATTTGTTCCAACTTGGCTCCATGACTATTAACTCAACCCACAGCTTCCACACGACTCTAGAGAATTTGTCCAACCAAGACTCTAGGATTAGTAACTCAACCCACAACAATAAGGAACATGAGCACCAATTAGAAAACAAATGAGAAAACCCACAAAACCATGGATATCTAGGAAATGGCAAGGCTAAGTTTTATGTGGAATCTATGATTGTGGACAAAAGTATCTTCCCTAGGCCTAGTGGGTTGACCTAGAACAACAAAAAGACGAAATAGCTAATGGTATCATTAAAGTAAATAGATAATGAGATGAATCCTACTTGGAATTTGTTGTATGCGTTGCTCATTCCTTGGGTTAAATGCTCCAATCCTAGCTTTGATCATTATCATTAGAACCTGCACATTCAAATAACACAAGCCAATGATTCACAGAATCTATTTAGCATCATCTAATCACTTGATTCTATATATCAACATGGTATTGAAATATATGAAATGATAACATCATATATAGGAAAACAAAGAACTCTTCGCATTAATAGAAATGGAGTGAGTTACAACCAAAAATAGGTGTTGATCCTGTAAAAGAGCTCCTCCAAGTTGATTTTTCCTTTCCTGGTCACAAAATGCACCTCTAATCACCCTAACACATGGAAATATATCTCCCACGTCAGTAGGATAATGGTATAATCACTCTCCAAAATCCAACCCCTTGCCTATGGATGGTAGTAAATATATAGGTGAAGGAGGTAGTTCATGAATTCTTATCCTTTTACCAATTAGGGCTTGAGATCCTCTCTTGATGGGAGGATAAGCTCAATGGATAAGGGATGAAAACTACAAGGTAGGATAGGATAGGATTAAAGACTTCTACTTGAGGTAAATGATTACAACATATCTTGGAAGCTTCAAGAAGAAAAGGCTTTGTGATTCTCTCTCTTTTTCACGAGCTTCTAGAACCAACACAAGTGCATAATGGAGCAACCTGTAGGTGACCAACACAGTCCATAGTGGAGCAACCTAGTAGTCAACGTGGTCCAGTAGGAGGCAAGGGAACGTTGGTCCTTGAAATGACCATAAAAAGGTGTTTTTAGGTAGAAACTCGGGAATTAGAATGAGTCATGCTTAGAGATTTGTGCAAGGAAGATGAAAAAGCAGTGAATGGATGTTGATTGATCTAGTTTAAGGCCTATTGACCAAATGTCAAAATGACCTATAACACTAAGAAAAACCATTGTCAATCTAGGAAATCCTCCATGCCAATGACAACTCATAACCAAGAAACCACATGCATGTGCCATGCATGCCAAAACTAAAAACGAAACTAGGAATGCAACTCGATACCTACAAAGCAATCCAGTTGTAGCTACTAATCCACCTATAGTTTTGGAAAATTACATTGACATCCACTGAAGCACTTGCTAGCATCATTGTTGGGCAACAAACACCTAAATAACATGAAAATAGAAAGAGAAGTAAGTTACTCCATCCCCTAAGAACAAGATAGAAGAATGAAAGATAATCCCGTCGAATGGCAAAACCTCATATAATAATAAAATAAATGCACAATATGAGATGATTCTAAAATTATGCCTCCTTGGTACATATAGGATTGAAAGGGCATAATTACAGTTAAAGAGTCTAACTGACAACAAAAATATAACAATATAAATATAATAAGTCAATATATAATTATTTAACAAGTGGCTAACATGGAATTTTATACTTAACATGGGACTTCTATAGGTATTAAGTGGGTGTTTATGCTTAACATGGGGATTTGTCTAGGGATTAACATATCCCTCCCCCTCAAACAAGCATTTCCCTCAACATTTGATTGATTTTGGATTTTTTCATGAAGAAATCATCTTCCCATCTTTCCTCTTCTACTGGTAGGATATTCCACTTGATTAATTACATAGCAATTGCTCAAGTTCATAGCTACTTATTCCTTCTTTCATGGATTATTTCTGGTTCTAATATAATTTTCCCTTCTTTATTAATCTCTAGTAAACTAGTTTGAACTAGGATCTTAACATCGATTACCTTTCTTAAGAAAAAAACATGTAAAACTAAATGTACACATGCTGATAAAGGAAAATCCAATTTGTAAGCCATACCTCCAACCCTCTACAATTCCTTGTAGACACCATATTACTTGGTATTTAATTTATTTTCCTTCCTTATTTCCTAAGGAAAATATATTTTTATGGTTGTAGCCTCATAAAGACCCAATTCACGACTTCAACGTGTAGAACTTCTTGTTGTTTCGTCCCATTTAATTTGGTTATAACCAAGTTATGCTTCAATAGTTTGATAACTTATTATTTGTTCTCTATGTGGTCCTCCACTATTTTAACCTTCACTTTCCCCCTCAGGGGTGATGTTTGTTGGGTTGTGTTATATTCTTTCCACATAGTTAACAGGGGGTTTGAGGGGTACCCATAACCCCACTTTATGGGGTCCGGGGCAGCGCCCC
>APFE030819150.1:7449-19653 GCA_000404065.3 Pinus taeda | reverse complement strand
TGTAAACGAAACATTCAACCGCAAAATACCTATCATCCATTGTGTCATCTTTGAGTCAGTCCTTGCAGCAACATTTCTTCAACTTGAACTATGATTTTGTGTTGTGGGATTGCCTGCAACGAGTCGCTTTCTATCGACATTAGCACATTATCTAGAGAGTTGACTTAGAAATCGTCAGTGCCTTGGAGTCTGCATGCATCAATGGTAGGTTTCTCGCCTTCGACGTCAGTTTTCATCATTGACTTGCGATCGAAGGATTCCATGAAATGTTCGACATCGACTCATTCATTCACATCTCATGGATTGTGCTGGGTACTTTGAGAACCATTTACATTACTGGTGGTCTCTCTCACGCTTGTTAACAGTTTACATCATTGACTGGTAATCAAGTGGTTTCTACCATGTTCGACATCGACTCATTTATTCACATGGCTAGAATCGTACCAATTCGGGAAAGTAGAGATGAAGACCCTGGATCTAGTTTCCACCATCCAAGCTGCGAGGAGTTTTGTATTCATTATGTCGTAGACCAATCATAAAACAGATGGTTGCGTCCATACTGTGTCTACGAGAGTCTATGATTATGATGTATTATGAAATTATTCTTGTACCAGAATAGTTAGTCCAATAGTTAAAGTTTGGATCTGAGTATGGAATGCCTACCTCAGTATGATATGATATTTTACATGTATTTTGTGTTGAAAATTGCAGGTTCTGACTAGGCTCTCCACGAGATAATCCTTGAAATGATAAAGTACTTCACCCTTCCTAGATGATATAAAACCATTATCTATTACAGGCTTCGCACTTTAGGGGGCAATCTGTTACACTGAAATTTGTCACCATGACTATCTGCAGTTAATATGGCTCCATCAATAGTCATATTATCCTCCTTGTCAAGCCTTATACCTCTGCTCTCCATGTCAAACTTCAAAAAAGAGAGAAAGTCATTAAAAATCATTTTTATCTCTGGGTACGCAGGTTCTCTCTACCTTGCCTGCGTGTACGCATCCCAAGCTCATTGTACCTACGTACTTGTATGCTCTATAAGTCAAGGGATGGGTGCGTAATCCTGTAAAGGTCAAAAGGCACGAGTTTCATCTTAAAAAAGTTACTTGTGGTCACTTCTAGAGCTTTCTAGAAGAGTGTTTGACGTGTATTGAGCGCCTCCAGATGGTTCATGCATCCCTATGTTAGAGGAGCTTATCCCATCAAGAGAGGAGCTACCCCATCCAAAAGAGGGAGTATCCCATTGATGTTGGAACTGAATAACTTCCTCTAGAACACTATAAATACAGGCATTGGGCCAAGGGAGGGGAGGTTGAAAGCTGAACATTCCAAAGGGTAGACGCTGTTGGAATTAGGACTTCCATTGTAAGCTTGTGAGGAGAGATTACCATCCTTTCTTGTTTTATTTGGAAGTGGGTGAGCTTGTCAAAGTAGAGGAAAACTCTTGCTGGACCCTGGGAGGAACTTGCACAACACCAAGGCTCAGGTTGTAATGGTTTCTTTTTTGTTTCCTTAATACAAATAAGTCCATTCTTCACAATGATTTGTTGTTAATGAATTGTTTCATATACTCCTTGGTCTATATGTTGAATATGCTTTGTTTTATGGAATATTCAGGTGTTATGTAATCGTTTGATTGTTAGTGTATGCAGGTTTAAAAGTGAAGGAGGAGCTCATCTGGATCGACGAGGCTAGATTGCTACAACAAGCGTTGGACTTGAGGTAGGATTGAAAAACACTTGGTTTCTCATAGAATAATCCATGTTTAGAGAAGGATTGCTCTTAATTGTCTTGTTTGTCACTAGAGAGTCTTAGACTCCTAGGGAGGTTAGTTTTGTCAGCAAAAATAACTCTTTCCGCATGACAAGTGTCCATAAGAGAGTAGCAACAATTGCAGTATAATCTTCTCATGGATCATTACCCTCGCTATAGGGTCCCACAATATTTAATAGCAAAAGGATCAGTGTTAGTTGATGCGGTCAGATCTTGAGCAATAATTGCAAAGGCTAGTAGCATTCAAAGACCCAAGAGAGATTTGTAGCTCAAAGACATAATTTATTGAGTATTTTTTATGCTTCCCAGTTGTAGTTGTTGTAGTAGCAACAACAATAGAGAGAGGGAGTGTTAGTTGTGTTATAGTACGTTCCTCAAGAGGATTAGGATTGGGGTTGTGTAGAACCCTTTTCTCACTAAGAGGGAGTGTTAAATTGTAGCAAGAAAAGGCTTCATTTGACTTATGCCTTAGCCAAATGGATAAATTCTAATTTCCACGTCAGCAGGAAGACTTGAGTTCCAAATAGCAAGAGTGACATGGCCAAGTAACTTATTTAAGTTAGTCAATTTGAGTTTATGGGGAAGAAGTAAAGTTTTTCTTGAGTTGATTGCTAAGATCTAGTAATCTAGTGGAGTTATAGTTAGTGAAAGTCAGTTATCTGAGCTCTTGTCATGAATACAGTTAGTAGGAGTTTAGTTGAGTAGTTGTAATTGTTGTTAAATCACTGATATCTCAGTTAACTAGTCAATTTACTAAAAATATCCCTAGTCATGCATGCAATTTGAATTGCATAGTTGGGTGGACTGAAAAATAATAATTGTATTTATTGTTGTATATTATTGATTGTACATATTTTGCATTGAGAAGGTGAGGAATTATCCTCGGATTGGGCAAGAAAATAGGGGCTCTTCATATTCTTTAGGACGATGAACTATGCAAGGAAATAGGAGGAATCAAGAGGACTATTTTAGCTAAGTATTGGCTAGAGAAGACTCATCAAGAGATCAATATTGTAGTGCAGGTTGAGCTTCAAGGATTGAAGTTGTCATTGTAATTTATCATTGTCTCATATGATATAAGACAAAATAGTGGAGGGGCTTTTTCTAGCTGGGTTTCCTATTAAGAACTATGTTCATTGTGACTAAACGATTGCATGTGTTTCTATTGTATGTTTTCTCTTCCCCAAATTGAGTGTAAGAAAGGTGTGTCTATTGTTTTCAATCCGAATTAAGTAGTAGCTGCAAATTTTGAGTTATTTCTATAATATGATCATTAGGACATGCATCCATAACTTGATACTTGGTTTCAATTTCTTTCATTACAACACATAAATCTTGGTATGTGTGAGGTAACTCATTTGGTAATGGTAACGTAAATTTATCTAACAATCTAGTACAACATAAAAAATAAATAATTAATGTAAACAATATTAATCATAAATATTTCATTCTTATTTTACACATTAATTAACACTAAAAAAGGAAAAAAACAACCTTTCATGTGATGAAACATTTTATATTATACCTTAGGATTTGTGTCATATTAGTGTTTGAAAAACCATTTAAAGCCTTTAATATCACCAATAATAATGTAGCGGAGAAAATATTTTCTCTTGAACCTTCATAAAGTTGTGTCACTACCTTCTCTAACATAGGTTTATCATCACAAAAAATTATCTTCATTCTCCTCAACACCAAGCACATCTTGGATCAATTCATTTTCCCCATCATTTGGAACTATCATTTCATCTTCTTATATAGCATCATTATGATCTTGAGCTTAAATATTTTCTCCATCTTCCTCAACTTGTAGAACATCATTTCTATCACTAGTACTTGGTGCAATATTCAAATCATAGTACCTAGCGGGCCACCTTGACTTTATAATAATTTCAAACAATAATATGAAATAATTAGTCTACAAAACAAATACTATAACAATATTTTTTTTACAAATATGATTAATGTAAAGAAAATATATATAATGATTCATAAATAACATAAGCTTACCAGTGGACAATATTCACCCCACCCTACAGTGTGCCCATTCTTCTTACAATGTCTATCAATTATTTCATATGAAATTCTCCACAGATGTTTGCACCTATAAGAATTGCAAGGGACATAACATTTCCCATCATTAACCCCTTGCTAATTAGTTTATCCACATATAATGCTTTTTGACATTCTTCCTATAATAAAAAAATAATCATATAGAACAAAATATTCATTTGCAAAAAGAACTTATAACCTTTAAAAATTATTTTAGTTATAGCAACCATGTCTCAACATCTCTTACATATATGGTATTTATAAATTTATTTATCGTCGCAATTGTGATGTTAGATGACTATTCAAAACCAAATATGACCACTTAAATAAAAGGCCACATTAACCTATGGGCGTAAAAAACCATGTTTCATCACAGTTACAACAACAGACACCTATCATTGCAATTTTGACACAAAACATTATTCATCTAACTTGTGACGAACCAAACTTGCAATGAAACATTTTTGTCCTCTTCATTACAACGCTTTAGAAATAATATGTCACAATTACAACTCACAACAAATACGTCATCATAATTGTGATGAACACAGGCACCAAAACTAAAAATAAATGACCTTTTTCTTTACCTTTGCGATAGTATGGGCCATACCATCAGACCATGTCATCACAATTTAGTCCTATATGTAGTAGTGATTCTTTTAAACAGAAAAGGGCCCCAATGCAATCATAACTCACCAAACTAGTATTGATTCAAGGCATCATAGCTCTTTCTTTCTTAAATTAGTTCTTACTTCCTTAGACCAATAAAAAACTTGAGGAAGAAGGTAATTGATAAGCTGAGTAAAATAGCAGGAATAGTGTTCATCCACTTTCTCTCTCACAAGTAGGAAATACCTAGTGAATTCGTAACTTCACAACTAATGTTAGGTTGATATCATTGTTGGATTGAGTAAAATATGATAAATAATGTCCATTTTCTCTCACCAGTGGAAAAGGTCCTAGTGAATTATCAATTCATTAAACTAAACCTACTTGAGCATTGTTTCCAATCCTTGTCATTTACAAGCATTTGATTTCAGTGCGAATACTTGCATATCTACTTAACATGAGTGTGTAGAAGAATATGCATTAACCATTGGAACTTTGGAACCTTAGTTCATGCCTAATCATTCAATGGATTTTGAGTATGTGTGCTTTACTTTCCAAGAAGTGTGATTAGATTAGATTGTTTTTCAGATGCTTTTTTCATGCTTTCTTAACTTAGCTTTTTAGCTTCTACTAAGCTAGAATTCTAGACCTTGAGCTCTACTAGTTGAATTTATTCCTTAGGCTTATATGTGACAACAAATATAGATTAGCTCCCTACATATTATAATGTGCTTATATGTTTATAAACACTCTGAATGAATTGAATATCATGTCCTAATCTATGCCATAGATTAGCTTGACATTTTTGGTTTTGTTGTTGGGGACGTGCGAGTTTGTTTCTAGAAAGACAATAGGTATTTATCCATCTATAGTTCCCAAGGGAAAAAGCACATGGTTTATATTTTTCCTACACATAAAATGAATGAGAATTTATCAAAATTTTGACTTTCTTGTAATTTTGTGATTATATTTATTTTCCTAATGCACAAAGTTTGTAAAAAAATACATAATTTAAGAAATACTGACTCGAATTCCCTTTTTGATGTATTTTTGGGCCAAAATAAGGATAAAGTAAGCAAAATTAGGTGTAAAGTAGGTTTATTATTCCAAATTTTGGGTTTAGGCTAAGGGAAAATTTGGTCATCAAAATTGTACTCAATAGCATAATTAAGGAATTTTTAGGCATAGAATGCCCCCGCAAGAAAAAATAATTAATTAAATAATTAAATAATAAAATACGAGTTATGAATTTTTAAGGGAAGAATGAAAACTACCTTTTTACATATTTTAAACTTATATCATTATAGGATACTCATATGTCAATGTTGGGTAGTAATTGGGCGTGGAATTAGATTCCACATCCAATGAGTACCCACTGTGCATATTTTTGAGTATATCCACACTAATAAAATTTGAAAATACATGGAAAAATGTGTTTCTTCAATAATTCCCCTACTATTTTCCTTGTTGCAAAATTAACACTCAATATGATATTGATGTCTCTGGCTATAGCACTTAATTTTTAGATAGAGAAAATGGATGTGAAAACAACGCTTCTACATGGAAACTTGGAAGAAAAAATCTACATGAAACAACCTAAATGATTTGCAGTAAAGGGAAAGGAGAAGCAATCTCTAAGGATGTAGTGCCAAATGTTTGACTCATACATGCACGTATTGGGATTTGGGGACCTTCACACATTTTTTTTTCTAGGAATGGAGATCAAAGGAGATTAAGAAATTAAGGAACTCTAGGTAAATCACAGGAAGGACACTGAAACAATTTTGAAACATTTCAACATGTAAATGTGAAAATTGGTTGAGGTGCTTGTTTCTGTGGGGGAAAGACTAAATTTTTGAGAGTGTCCAAAGAAAAGAAGAAATAGATGATGTTCCATGTGTTCCATATGGTAGTGTTGTTGGTAGTATAATTTATGCATTAGTTTGCACTTGATCAAACATTGTTCATGTAGTGGGAGTATTGAGAAGATACATTTCAAAACTTAGAAAATAGCATTGGACTCCTGTCAAGAGAGAATTTAGGTACTTGCATGCCACACATTATCATATTTATTGATATTAATGAATGCCTAAGGATGATAGTGAAAAATTTGTACTTTAGTTTGTTAACATTGGCTAGGTTTGTGATCTAGATAGGAGAACGTCAAATACTGAGTACATGTTCAAGTTGTTCAGTAGAGTAGTAGTTTGGATGAATAAGAGACAATCAGCCATGGCACTAGTTATGATGGAAGATGAATATATCAAAACCAATCACATAAATAAGGAAGTAGTTTGCTTGTGGCAATTGTATTTAGAGATTAAATTTTCTCAAGAAGCGATAAGGATATGTTGTGAATAGTAGAGTGAAATATTCCTGGAAAAGAATGCAGTTTATCATTCAATGAAAAAGCACATGGGTGTACAATAACATCTATTTAGGGAGATAGTGGAAGGAAGGAAGGTGCTGCTAGTAAATCAAGACACATTGAATAATGTTCTAGGCTTTGTAAAAAATGTTGATGAATGATGTGAAGGTCTCTTGGTGTAGAGAGATAGTCTGAATTGGTGCCTTGGTTCACTAAAAAGTGGTATTTTTTGTTGCTACAATTAAGAGAGTAAGTGGAAGAATTTTTAGGTGTTATATTATTTATAGAAGTATCTCAGTCAATTGGAATTTAGTTGGTCAACTAGCTAGACAGATGGATCAATTATTGATGAGCCTTAACAATCTATTCAAATAGATCAACTAGATGAGGAATTGATTGGATGGTTAAGATATGTTAGAGGTTGACAGTCAAGTCAAGAACAAGTTAGTAGCTTATTTGATGATAGTAACCATAGTTGAAGTTTATCAATAATCAAGCAGTCAACAAGTAATCAATTAGTCAATAAAATTTTATAGTCAACTGGAATAGTTGAGATATATCATAATCGAGCATGTGTGTAGTTGATAAAGACTAGTAGTCAAATAGTGCTTGAAGGGAAATTCACTATAGTTGTACTATGTTAGACAGGTTTAATAATCTTGAGATTCTTACGATATTAGAAAATAGGATTTGGGTTTCTTATGTAAGAATATGCCTATAAATAAAGGATGATGTAAGGCTCAAAAAATATAATATAAACTTATTGACCAATATATATTAGTGTATATATGAGTGTATTTGTCTTAGGTGTCAACCAAGGTTGAAATTTATTGTGACCTAGCTACGTATTTGATGAATGATAAATGACTGTGAAGATATAAGTTTGGTTTGTTTTCCTTAAGGTTCCAAGGTAAATTCTTTATGTACTTTGTAAATATGCATGTGTGTTTCATGTTTAGTTTTTTTGTAAATTTATTCTTGAATGATTTATGCCAATTCATACTTTTACGCTGGTTTATATATCTGATAAATATATATAATTAGATGTAAAGATTTGGTCAATTGGATTCAGTGATCCAACAAGTGATATCAAAGGTCACTAAAAAGATCTGGTAAATTGAATACATACCCACATATCAAAGGCTATATCTATAATGAATATAATGTAGGAATTTACAGCGTAAGTTCCTTACATAGAACATCAAAGGAAACTGCTCACAAACAGATCACAAATTAGTACACTAGTATTCTTGACATGGTTAAAACCCTCAAAAAGGGAAATAGTCCATGGCCTGAGCCAACACGACCACTTCAAGCAATTTATTAATGTAAAATAAAGAAAATTTACATAATATTCTCTCATGAACGGTCACCTAACAAATGACCCTCCATGCTCTTTAAATAGAGATCATGGAACAATTAGGTGTTAAGCCACAGATCAAGTGTCGATAATACCGAGGAGAGAATGAACCATTGGATCACTTCATGTCTAGATCATATCATGATCGTTAGATTGTAAGTTACAAAAAGTACATACTAAAGAAACACACTTTACCTAACTATACACTAGACTAAGTTATATTTAATTATTTCCTGTGTTGGAATATCATAACATCCCCCCATAAGAAGAGCTTGGGATAGGATTTAAGGATGTACAAATATGACACAATAGGAGAAGGAAGGAGACATTAGAGCATATCCGCCTTTAGTGAAAACTTCTTGAACTCTAGCCATAAATCGAATTTTAGTAAACTTCGCCTTTGTTAGAGACTTTGTAAAGATGTTTGCAACTTGGTCATTGGTTGAATAATATTGCACTTCAAGAAAATGAAATTGAATGAGATTTTTTATGAAGTGCTTGTGTAGTTCAATGTGTTATTTTCGCTGATGTTGGACTAGATATTTTCATAGTTGAATGACACTTTGATTATCACATCAAAGTGTAGTCAGATTCTGCTACTGAAAACCAAACTCTCACTAGATCTAACGAAGCCGCCGCTTCCTTATTAGCTTCAATGGCGCCACGATACTCTATTTCTTCTGAAGAAAGAGATATGGCACCTTGTTTCTTGCAATCCCATGTAATAGGTCTAGAACCAAGAGCGAAGACATAACCTAAAGTAGAATTCTGATCATTAGGGTCACCAGCCCAATCATAATTAGTGAAACCAACCAATAGAGAAGATGCTTCTACATTTTAATAAATCCTAAACTGAACTGTACCTCGAATGTAGCGAAGTATTATTTTAGCTACTTTCCAATGACTTTCATGTGGGTTTTTCATAAATTGAGCAACATGGTCAACAACAAGGGAAAGTTCAGGATGGGTATGGGTCGGATACAAAATTTTTACAACAAGCTTACGGTATAAGGTAGCATCAACTTTAAGGGAAGCACAAGTGGCTGAAATTTTGGTCTGGGCCTGAAAGGGAGAAGGGGCTAGCTTACAGTCTTCCATGTGAAAGTGGCGTAGAAGATCACAGGCATACTTGGACTAGGAAAGGGAAATACCTTTTTTGGCTTGCAAGCCTTGAATACCAAGAAAATAATGCAAGTGTCCTAAGTCTGTCATTTCAAACTTATTTTGAAGGCTAGACTTCACATGGTTCATAAGGTTAAGATCACTACCGGCAAGGATAAGATCATCAACATAAAGAACAAGAATGATAAGAAAATTACCCACTTTCTTGGTGTAGACAATATTATCATAATAACACCTATAAAAGCTAGTATCTAAAAGAGATCTATCCATTTTGGCATATCAAGCCCAAGGGGATTTCTTAAGAAAATAAAGGGATTTCTTAAGCCGACATATAAGGCTAGAGTCTGTTTGTTTAAAGCCAAGAGGTTGTTCCATATAGATCTCTTCATGCAATTCCCCATGCAAGAAGGTGGATTTAACTTCCATCTAATGGATTTCCGATTTGAAATAGGTAGCAAGGGAAAAAAAAGTTAGATAGAGTTCATTTTGGCAATAGGGGAGAAGGTTTCAGTATAGTCAATGCCTTCAACTTGTGAAAAACCCTTAGTAATAAGACAAGCTTTATGTTTATCAATTTTTTCATTTGGTCCCATCTTGGTCCTATAAATCCATTTGCATCTAACAAGTTTTCATCCCTTTGGAAGAGGAACAAGGTCCTATGTATCTTTTACCAATACTAAACATTATTATTCATTCATAGTGGCGTCCCAATCTGGATGGTCTGAAGCTTATGCAAAGGTGTCAAAATCATAATTCACAAAAGATAGAGCCATTAAATAAGAGGCTCTATCAAATTGAGAATGTGTACAACGTTGATATAGGATCACCTACAAGAGCAACTACTACATCCTGAGTAGCACAAGCCCATTTTGGAAGCTGAGGAGTTGATGGAGGATCTGAGAAGGTGGGGGAGGCTTGTCGGGCAATATAAATGCAATATTTACACCAACATTTAATTTGTCAATATGGGTAAGTAAACTTATAGGCGTAGCACAATATATGCTAGAATACGACCTCAAGGATCTGTCGAATAAAAACTAAGCTCTTGCAAGAAATTCAAAAAGGCATCATCCAAGAAAAGGAACAAGACTTTTCAAAAGTAAAGTAAACACACTTTGGGAATCTACTTCTAGCTACTATTCTAAGTTGAGTTGACTCATGCAGTAAGCTTTCCTCAGGTATCCAGGGGACAAGGGAATGTAGGTCCCATTCAAAATAATGTGATTCACAAAATAAAGGATGCAAAACCTCTTAAAAGAAACTATCAAGCACATCTAAGTGCCATGAAAAACAATGATTGAATTTGAATTGGATAACAATAAATTCCCATTCTGCGGTCAAACATACATCAACCATCAACACAAAGGAGTGTGGGAAATGTGCCAATGTATGAATGACCCGAATTGGTGCAAAAATGTTTGTGCATGCACAAATGGTGTAGGAATGTTGGTGTAGGAATGTTAGTGTAGGCACAACTGGTGCAGGAATGTTGGTGTAGGAACTGTTAGTACCTACCACAAAAGAGCCTATCATTAATGACACTTTCACATCAAATTAATAAAACAAGAATAGTTCATAGATCAACAAATGGCATCTCTAAATAATAACTTAATAATGCGTAAAAATAATAACAATGATTATAGACACTTAGTATAGGCATACAATTATTTAGTAAAATCATGAAAATCTGGACAAAATGGATGCTCAACACTCCTCCATGCTGACCTTCTTGCATGTCCTCATGCAAGCCAAATTATACGATTATGGAAGAAGATAGGGGAAACATTTAAAGATCAAACTATGCTTCCCAACAAAAGTGTTAGCAATAAGCTTAGCAAGGAAATATTAAGATATCATGGCATGCCATTTTTAAAGCATTCATCAAGTCTACAACATCACTATTATAGTGCCAACTAAAATCATGTTACATCCCCTATGAAAGTATCAAGTGCAGGGATGATAAAATTACAACAATATCAAGTACAAGAAAGCAATGCTTTGGACCATACATTATGGAAAAGGAGTCTTTCACCTTTATCCTTTATGATAAACATTGCATACCTTCTGTCTTATTTCTTCCCATAGTTGTATTAACATTCATGATTAAAAAATAAAATGTTTGTTGAAAAGGTGTAATTTCAAGAAGATTACCACAAGATTCCTACACCTACTATAACAATCTTGTACCTAGGTCATGTAGTGCTTATTTAGAGGAAACCACAATCAACACACATTGTTGTCCATCAACACCTAGTGAGTAATCATCCCTGAGCAATTCGTCACTCTAAATACCATAAAAAAATGGAGTTATGATACTAGAAAAGGGAAATAAAAATAGAACAAGATGACACCTTCCTAGACCAATCAATAAACTGTTATGCTTCTTAACTTGCAAAAGATACCCAAATACAGAATATGCGAAGAAAAGAGATCGAGAACACAAAATGGAAAAGACTTTATTATTCAGAGAGAAATGTTCACTTGCCTCTTCGAGGGGGCAACCTCCAATAGAGCAGAGCTTGATTACAAAAATAAGACACGATGCTCCTCGCAGGGAGTTACTATCCTTTATATATGACTCCTACAAGTAATACCACAGGTCAATACCGCTTATTACTAATACCATCTATCTAATACTACGGCCCATTTGCAACTAACTGTGGTTCCTTTATTAATTGCGGATTAACCACTTACAATTATTAATATGGGCTTTATTGACTCTTGATTATGACGTGGTCCCATTACATAGATAAGGGGGTTGGGGTGGGACCCTAACATGCCCACCCCCTTAAGACTAGCCTTGTCCTCAAGGCTGAAGTTGCGGAAACTGTTGCAGAATAGTGGCTGGCTTCCAAGTTGCATCTTCTGGAGAGGTGTCTTTCCATTTGACTAGGACTTCCTTAATCATGCG
>APFE030819149.1:96816-109243 GCA_000404065.3 Pinus taeda | reverse complement strand
TGGCGCACTGAGGCGCTCAAAAAATAAATGTACATGTCTAGATAGGACCTGTGTTCTCTGTACATCTGAGACACATGTCTCTCAAAAAATCACTAGTAGGGAATAAAAGACCTAGATATCTACTGTGGTGGGTTGTGCTCCCTATAAGTCACAGCTGCTCATGACACCCGCCTCAAAAGGCGGTGCATCCTGGGTTCTACCCCCACTGTATGGATCTGAGACGCTATGGGGACCTCCTCTATCCCCTGGTAGTCTGGCACCCCAATCAGCGAGCCCTCGAGGTTCCGCATCACGGTCTCCATCGTGTCATCTCCCGAAGGAGCCATGGGTAGAGCTCTGATGCCCTGTGCATCCCTCCGTGCCTCCGGGGCCAAGCCAAGGGGTCTCGCCGGTCCCACATGTGCATACCATAGCGTTTGTCATTAAGACATGTACATGAAAAAATCAAAAACATCATAAAAATAAAAAAATAAAAAAATGAGATCAAGTGTCTTACCACAGTCATCCCACTGCTCTCCAGCAGGCAGCGACATGTCTGGATCTCCATAGAAGTCTATCCCGACATATGGCCATTCCTCCAAAAAGATAGTCTGCCTCTCCAACCACTCTCTAAAGTATACTCCCCATGCTACTGGTCGACCGCCACCTCCTTGTGGCATGACCTAGCCCCATCGTGTGGCCCTCGTCTCTCGGGGGCCCCTAGGTGGGTCCAGGACCATATCCTGTAGCTGTAATGCCGGCACCCGCTCCAGCATGAGCGGGACTAAGATCGACCCGTAACCAAACTGCTTCGACTCACCTCGACAGTAGTTGGTCAGTTGTCTCTTCATGCTCGTTGTTACTGCTGCTGCCCAGTTGAATATGGTTGGGTTCAAACATTCGAGAGCCAATCAGAGATGGGCCTTCGAGGCCTCATGATTGTCCAAGGAGCCCGCTGCCCGAGTCACCATGAAAAGTATGGTTCGAAGGACGATGTCCTACACCGTAGGAATTGCCACCTTCCCACTCTGTGTCTTGCATGCACGTGGGCACACCTAAGCCATCAACATGTCTAGAGTATCACCACCGGGTCGCTGCCCCTCCAGAATAAGCATCTCACCTCGGCGTGACAACCCGGTCAAGAAATAGATATCAGTATAATGGAACTCGATATCGTGGCCTTGGATCACAAATTTCCCATAAGTGGGATTCCAGGCCCTGATTAAGAACTCCAGAAGGTCAGGCTGTGCTCACAGGCGCGGGGTTAGGAAGAATTTGAGCAACCCGCACACCCTCATTGCATTTCGGCACCCAGCATCGACAAAAGCCGCTATATCCTCGTTATCATGAGTGCGTTCTTGCCAAACGAATGCCATTATACCCTGCATAGTCAAAAAATCTCATTAGGGCCCTGTTCATAAAATTTCACACGTCCATTTATTAAAAATTTTGTTGTGCGGCATCAGCGCGACTGTTTTTAAAACAGTCGCGCTGATAATGGTGCCTTTTGTTGTTTTTTACCGGGTCAGCGTGGAAGCATATCACTTTTCCGCGCTAATCCGGGAGTGGTTAGTGGAAATATTTCTCGATCAGCGCGGACCCGATAGGGAAATCCGCGCTGACCGAGAGCGGAATGGACTTCAAAAAATCCGCCCAAATTACCACTTCCCACCATTAGAATGCAACAAAAACACTTCAAAATGGAGCGTAAGGAGAGATGAACTTACCTGGTACAGGGTGCAGGACCTTCGATGCACGTACAGGGTGGAATTTTGCTCGTCAACCTCACAGCTCCAAAGCTCCAAGTGGTAGCAATGGTAAAAAATTTTGGTTTACCCTCCTATTTATGCTAAATTTTGAAAGTTAAATATTATTTTTATTCGTATGGGTTTTTTATGGTGGTTTTTTACCATATGCTTGGTTCCAATGTAATTTTACTATGTTTTTATGCATGCTATCTATATTATTTCGAACAGGTTTATGCATGCGATGTTCCTTGTGCAGATTATCACGCTGGTGGAGTTACGATGGTTTTATACACACTTGGTCCTGAAATGTCGGCTTTAAGCCCTTTTTTGACGTGAAATAAGAAACGATAGCCGAGTCTCCCTCTCGACTTGTCAAAATAAACGAGAGGCGGTTGTCTTTAAACCTCTTTTTTCGACCGTTTAAACTTAAAAAGATCACTGAATTCTTGTCGTTTTCAATTCGTTAATGGTCACGAAGCGACGTGGTTTTGATCGCTTTTTTACTTTTTCAGATCAAAGTCACTACTTATGAAAAGTACTCCTCGGTCGTAATGATCGGGCGGTTCTTTCGAGCATAGTTTTATACTTTTTCGGGCTCGCAAGACACAAATTTACGAAAAAGGACACCCCTGGAGTTTCCTTTTCGCTGTCTTTTCAAACTCTCTAAACATGAAAAGACACCGATTTTTTCCTTTGTCAGACTCGTTAAAAAGTTAATGACATCGGGTTTCGTCATGATGATGCATCTCAAGCATATGCTATCCCTGTCAAGCTTGCCATCCAAAAATAACCGGGGTACTTGCTAGAAATGGTGGGGGAATAAAGGAACCGTACTCATCATCGTGTCGGCAGTATGTCGCTCTTGAACATGGCACTTGTTTGCATTCATGTCTGGGTGGGGACATCTCATCTTGTTTCACACTTGCCTCCGTGGGTTTGGGTTATCTTGTTTGACCATTCATCTGCTCATCATCTTGTCACTATGAACCCTGATCATTTGACATCAAATACTGCAAAATCCACTTTTGTGCCACCGATATGTTCAAGTGAAGTTGACCTCTGCAGAATATTCAACCTCCCTCTGATATCTCACACAAAACATTTTGTCCCTCTCTGTCTCATGTGGATGATGTGGGAAACATTATGGCCCACCGTCAATCAAGATCACTTCTTGTCGACTTCAGCTCATTATCCAGGAAGATGACCTAGAGATTCCCTTCAGGTGCCTTAGAGCTTGCATGCCTCAATGGCAGGTTATTCATGTTCGACGTGAGGTTTTCATCATTGGCCTCTGATCGAATGATTCTACGAGTGTTCGACACCGGCTCATTGATTCACACGTCGTGGACTGTACCTATAGTACCTTGAGGACCATCGTCATTATTGGTGGCACCTCTCGCGTCTATTAATGGTTTTCCTCATTGACTGGTAATCAGACGATGTTCTCGCATGTTCGACTTCGACTCCTATATTCGCATTCTTGAACTTGTACTTTGTTCGGGTCGAGGTGGAGCGAAAGACCCCGGATTTTGCATATTGAGATCCGGGCTGCATTTTGTGGATTATTATAATCACTACATGACTCATTCATCGGATGGTTGTGACCATGCCTGAGTCCATTCATTGATCCTCATCGGATGGCTGCGTCCATACCTCGGATCTAGATTTTTATGTACTCTGTTATGGATGGTTGCGCCCATACCATGTACATCATGTATTTGAGCTATCAGTTGTACTACATGCAGGTTCTTATTTGTGGTGTTCCAGTTCAGCCAGTTCCATAAAGCATTTCACCCCTCCCACTCTCTCGGGCTTCATGCTTTAGGGGGCATATGCTACACAGTAATTTGTCACTATCTCTCTGTCAGTCTTCCTACTGTGTCATGAGACCAAATTAATCATGCTCATGCTCTCTATTGTGTCCAAATGACCCACTTTGCCAAAGTTTCCTCTATCATCACAACTGTTGTAAAAATAAACGCGCTGATGAGTGCTCCTAAACAAACTCAATGCACTGCCAGCGCGGAAGCACACAACTTTCCCATGCTGGTCAAATTTAATATGACAATGCGTTGTTCCTTATATCTGATCATGCTGATAAGACTTTCCTTATTATTCAGCAGCGATGACAGCGGTCCAATGCCGTTATGCACCTGCGATGATCCAGTTTGGGCGAGTTTGTTCTAACAGCCGGCCTTCCAGATGACTCCAGACCTGGTTGTTGGCCTTGTAAATGTTACCCTCCCTTCTTTGGCATGTTTGTTTCGTCATTTGAGCCACCTTCCTTGGAGATAAGCTCATCCTCACACCATTCATGGAGACTCCTCCTATTTAAGCCTCCACCATTGCCATGAGCTGCTAGTTTTTGGAATTGATTGTGTTTAGAGCATTGCTGATAGTGTGTAAGCTTAATAGGCAACTGTTGTGATAAGTGTGGGATTTCTATAGTGCTTAAGGAAGGTTGTGAAGTGTTTCCATATTGTGTAAACTTGTGAGAGAGAGAGAGTTGTCTTGGGATATCTACTTTCAAGGGTGAATGCTTGAAGGACTTGCTGGCTAGACCCAACCAAAGGAGGATTTGACATCAGAACTTGGTTGTATTCTCTTTTGTTTTATTAATAAGATAAACAACTATCATTATGGTTCCACTCATGTGTCTTTGATTATGATGTTTGAGTTGTATCTTTTTTGACCGGTACATAGTTGCATTTCCCAGATTTTATGCTTGTATTTGTCTTGTCCTTTGCTTGTGCAGGTGTGTGTTCACGGAGATCGTGAGGAGTGCGACCAACTGAAGCGAAAGAATGGAAGCAACGATCCTTCTATGAATATAGGCGTTGGATTCGAGGTAGGCTCTCATCTTGGCCTTTATTTCGCAATTAGGAACCTTCGTGTTAGCGTGTTTTATTGTTGCTAGACCTCACTTAGGCTAGTGGGATCGCCTTTGTCTGCAAAGGGGATTTACCTACACAACAGTTTTGATTGATTATGAAATTGTCATCTAAGAAAGTTCATTTGAGTGTGTTTTCATTTGTTTGTATCACTCTCATTTGATCTTGTTTAGGCCTTCCTACCTCTAGGGTCTCATCTTGACATTTGTAGAACATTGGCCTTTATTGAACCATTATACTACAACCTTAGCTTGTTGACGTTGCCTTCCTTATTTCTATTTTGGCTTTCGATTTGATTGCTTTGACTATGTTTTTTTTATTGGGCTTTGTTTTCCTAGCTATGACACTTTTGGAGTGTTTTGCATTCTTTCTTGGGAAATTTTCTTTGGGATTTTCTCAGTTACTTTGATTTTCCTTTTGGTTTGTTTTGGGTCATTAATTCACAACATATTGGGATAATTTTCTTGTAAAAATATTTAGTGAAGAGGTGCATTTAAATATCACTAGTGTGTTAGAAGGCTCTTACCATTATGTAGTTAGCATTCATCGAAGTGAAAATATAAAATTGCATATAACTGCATTAGGGTGACTAATTAAGATTCATTACACCATCAAATTTTCGCGTTGCATCCTGCTTGTGTAAAAGACAACCACAAAAATCAACGATATAATAAAATTAACTAGATTCATCTTTTATTTTTACTGGTAGTACACCAACACTAGCTGAGGCTAGGGTCTTGGAGATAGGAGTGTGATTTAACTGCTACAGGACCACAAAATAAACTTAGCAGCTTACAGTAGGGAGTTAAATCCACTTGCAGTAGTGCAATCTAGGAAGCCCTTCTCACAAGAGGGTCAAGCATGAGGTCACAGTCGGTCTAGGAGGGGTGACATGACCCATTTCACTTAGTTTCAGTTGGCACACTATAGAAAAATATCCACGCATACAAATAGTGTCATTATCACTTGGGGACCACTTGGGAGGCAACTGTCAAGGGGGTTTTGGTCTTAGATCCTTTTTGGGGTTAAGTTATAACCCTATTTTCCACTCTATTATAGTGAGAGAAAGCCAAGCTCAACTTACCTCAGTTGTTTGGCTAAAATGCATCACTTTTCACATTTTCTTTTACTTATGTGAGATTTGTCCCATGTTAGAAGGGTGAAATTACACAATTAAGCAGTTTCTCATAGTTTTTTCCAAAATATTATAATTATGAGATAATATTTATTTCATAATTGAGATAGTTAAGAAAAAACTCATAACTGTGAAAAAGGTTTCTAGAGTTTTCCATTCCCAAGTAGATCAACTTGACCCACTTGTGCATGAGTTGGCTAGGGGTCCATTATTGTAGAAGTTTCCTAACTTCTCAAGACCCTAGGTATCTAGATACATTCTCCTGGAGGATATAATAAGCCTTTATAATCTCACCTAGAGGAAAGCGACGAGATCTAGTATCCAAACTATTTCACAAGAGCTCTGCTGTATTAGGAGAGGAGACCATACTACAAGCTAGAAGAGAAGATCTCCTTTGCTAGAAGGTATACATTTGATGTACTTTCATTTATATGGTTAATACAAATCTATGTTCCTTCCCATTATATCATTTTTGCAGTAATTTATATGTGTGATTTCTAGATGGTTTAAGTTGATGATCTTCTACAGAAGATCACTTGTGGTCTTTGTTTGGTTTTTTTATGTGTATGGTTTGGATTGGGAGTGGATGAAAGAGATCGCTTGATTGGAAAGAAATAATTATGCATCAGGCCCTAAACCCTTCACTAACCACCAAGGAGGTAAGGTAATTTCTAATACTTTATAACATCATAAATTTCATCAAAACTGCATGCATGGTCATCTGGATTGGGCATTGTTATGAGATTTTATTAGCCATTCTCTTTTTTTGTCTAGTGATATCAATCGGGCATGAGATCACGAATAAATATCTCCTTTCATAATTAAATGCAACACTTCTACCACCTCCACTTCAAAACATGGTTGTCCCCAGTTTTATACTAAACAGATATGCTCCACTCAAATTGTCACAACCTATGAATGATATGCCACAATATTACCTTAAACTCCTACCAAGGTTCACTTGAGAGGATGATGTTGCATCCCAAAAGCATATAGAGGCTTTTTTCGCATTCACTGAGAATATGAATGTAGAACTTATGAATGTAGTACTAAGACTCTTTGTTTAGTGCTTGGATGGAGAGCCCAGGAAATGGTTCAAGACTCTACCAAATGCTTCAATTAATACTTGGGAAGAGATGGAGAAATATTTCATGCAGAAATGGGGGTTGAAAATGGATTAAGACTAAATTATTACATAATTTAATGCAATGAAGAGAAAGAATAATGAAGATGTTTCAGAATTTATAAAGAGGTTTAAAAATTATATAATATTCTTCCTGTTAAAATTAAACCTCCACAAGTTGCTTCCAAAGTGGTTTTTTCTAGAGCCTTTGAACTAGAGTTTGGGTTTTCCCTCAAAGAAATAAAGTCTCGTACTTTGGAACAAATCCAAACAGATGCCCTAGAAGTTGAAGAAAAATTTTTCTCTACTGGAAAGTGAAAAGGGAAAGTTGAATATGGTGACATGAGGAGAGGAAAGGAAGAAGCTAGGTCTTCAGGCCATTTAAAGGAAACTCAAGAACATAAGCTAGAGGAGATGAACAAGATGATGAGGATTTTTTCTGACAAAATGGTAAAAACGGAGTTGAAGAACAAAATTTCTCCTCGACAAAGTTAGCTAGCTCCTAACATAAATTTTAATCTTGAATACAAGAGCCCACCTTTGTAGCACTAACAAAGGGAGAGAAAGGATCAATAAGATCATATTCAACCTCCTTTGTACCTAGATGATTATCCTAAAGATAATATTGAAGAAACCATAGAAATTCAAGAAAATTAGTTGTCTTCTCTCTCAGAGGGAGAAAATGAAATGGAAGCTCATGAACGAGAGGGGGATGTTTTGGATGCCCACTGGATGATGATGAGATAGGAAATTATTGTAAGCAGTTTGATGACTTCATGCAAGCTCAATTGCACAACAAATATGATCTTAGGTCATCTAGGAAAAGGTATAGGGGGCAAGATCAGAATGAAGAAACTCTTCATCCAAGTTACCCTAAGCTATCAAATAAGGGAAGAAACCACTCAACCTTGTCCCATTAACAAAGAAAGAAATTTTCCATCCCATTCCAAATGAGTCCAGAGCCTCCAAAATACAGAAATTTCCCCCACCAATGAAGCCAATCTATAATGAGGACGAAACGTGGGAGATTCTTTAGAAGAAACAGAGCATCTAGCCCAAAATATAGTCTGCTCATTGAAGCCCCTTTTTTTTGAAGGAGAGGGGCATGTTAGGTCCCTATAATAATAGTGTAGCCACCATATTGTCATTTAACCCCCATATTGTTATTGTTGTGCCCCATTGAAGCCCACTATTGTTGTTGTTGTGCCCTTACATTATTATTGTTATGTAGTGTCTGATTGTATTATGAACCCTTAGAATCCTATATATATAAATGAAGTCTTATCACTTATATCATCCAATAATTTTTCATTTATGTAATGTAAAGGAGGTCCCCCCCTCGAAGAGGATATGTTTTAAGTATTTGATATATATTTTTGTGAGTTCGTTGCATTAAAAACAAGTAGATTATGAAAGAAGAACATAAAATCATAAATATTTTCCATCTAGGCTTCAGAAAATGATTCACAAGATAATTCCATTAAAACAATATATAGATCCATGTGCTAAACAAGTAAAGAAGTTAATAAACAAACAAATCCATCCTCATCACCTCCATACTCTCATATTAGTCTCATCTACATGCATTCATGCATTCCTATTGAATGCGAACAAAAGAAAGAAATTATCGATGCACCCACCATGATATAGACTGACATTCCTTCTATAGCCATGTAATCTCTCAATACTTAGGGAAAGATCCTTGGTTTTGTTTTACTAACTGATTTACCAAATCAATCCAGCCCCGCATGCCTAGATAAATGGGTTAAACCTTGGTTTCACACTTGGTTTTTTATTTTTGCAAATCTACATGAATGGTTGCACACACAATGAGGAGAAATTTATCCTGAAGCCTTCCTAGCAGCGGAAACCTTCCAACGGTACTAGTGAGCCTTCGTCCATGTGACTGAGGATTGAACTAGGGAATCACAACTCCTTTCCATATAGATATTTAACATACTTCTTCTACCAATCTACAACACCTATGTATACCTCATCCCTACACTCAAGTAAGCACACCAGCCCTGTACTTAAAGTTTACACATCAATATTGCATTGACACATCAATACTGCACAGATACATCAAGCCTACATTATACATCAATCTTGCAATGACACATCAATCCTGCACTATTACCATCATGTAGATATACTATCATGAATCTACAACACACTATGATGAGGTTGACATCAAGGATAACTCATAAGCCATAATGCCAATAATTTTTGTGGGTCTCCAACTCACCATATCGACCAATGAAAATCCTTAGGTGCTCTTGTTGATCATCTAGACCATACTACATTTTGAGTCAATGAAACCCCTCAAGGAATAGGAATAAAAAGATATAGAGGAGGAAGAAATAGAGGTAGAGGTCATTTTCAGTACTATAATTACGATCAAGAAGGTAATGTTTCTTGAGACCACCCATTGCAAAGGAGACATTCGCGATGTCATTGTCAAGTAAATATTCATGCTTTTGAAGAGTATCTAAAGTTAATTTCTTGTTGAGAAGAGTGTAACACATAGAGAGGTGCTAATTTAATTAATGTAAAACCAACATAGCTTGAGCCAACTCTACAACCCAACATTAATATTATTACCATAGGGGGAAACCACATTGAAGCAGATAGGGAGGTGTCTGAACAATATGATCTCATTCAACAATAGGAGTATTATAAGGATGTTGTTGGGCATGGGATCCTTCAAGGGAGGTTTTGGGGCTAAGAACATAGATTTTGGTCAAATGATGTAAATTCGATGTAAAGCCTCTACAGTTTGTGGGTGTGGAGTGTAAAGTTGTAAATGAGTCATAGGGTTGGCCACCCTCAATTTTGTAATGCAATGTCGGCTTTAGAGATCTACCCGTGGTCCACGGACCATGGGATTGTATAAATAGAGCGAGGCTCTAAGTTGTAAAAAAAGATATAAGAGTTAGAATGATGATGGAATAGAAGGATAGTGGAAGATCTAATTGTAGAGTCAAGTTTTTGCTTCATAAAGTAGGAGAAGGCTTTGCAACTGATTGCACATAGGCCTAGTAGTCTACAGCTAAGTGCGCAGAACCCTGTAGATGAGTGCTCTGGGTGAGTCGAGTCTGTATCCTTTGAGGCATTAATAAAGAGAAGTTTCACATCAATTTTATGTATCTATTTCTTGTTTTTATGCTTTGCATATATTGGGTATGAATTGCATTTTCACTGATTATATGGTGCGCGAACATATATGATTGTGTTAATTAAGTAAATGTGAGATAAAGTATCTATTTACATGAACTTAACTAACATATGTAAGAAGATAAGTAAGAGATGTAGTATAATTTTGGGAAATAGTGCATATCACTACAATAGTAGTGTGAAAGAACCTCAGCCCCTGGTGAGGGTTGTGCGAAGGCAATTATAACAGATCGCGAAAGTATTGCAAGTCAGGATAGTGCACAAAGTGACTTGCACAAAGGTATTCACAGTTGGACTAAATCAACCCCTCAAACATCTCGAGGGTGTGGAACCTTGGTTCTAACATCCCCCCATACAGATTTGGGTGAGACTTCAGTGCGCGCACCGTGGGCTGATTCTAAAAGGTCCAGTAGTGTAGGGATTTTTTTGGCTAATTAAATTTGAACCTGGGTTAGGCTCCATCAAACCAACAAATGGTTCTGTTGCCAGGACCAAAATCTACATAGAGATGTCTGATGTCGTATCATTGGAATCCAACTAAGAAGGAAATTGAAGGTTGGTTGGACAAGAGAATTCACGAGTTCATAGCGCAGGAGAACATGAATCTGTGACTAATAAAAGAAGAGTGGTTATACTACTACCTATACATAGAGATCCATGAAATATTTTTTTCATATTTCCCTACTGAGTTGCATGAATGGATCACAAAGCTAGTAGATAGCAAAGGAAGGTGGAAGCTCGATGGTCCTATTGTGTAGACCCCAGAGTTGGTGCCTAGATTGGAAGCATCAGAGGATTAGATCGCATGTGTTGTTGATCACTGGATTGGTTGGATTATAAGAGGATTCATTACTGAGTTTGCAGTAGACACTTCAGTTAGCTACAGTGAGGCAGAGTGATGCTTCGTCAAAGAACCGCGAGGTAAGTACGTAAAGTCTCTGAATACTTGGATTAAAATTCTATTGTGTGAAAAGATGGTTATGCAATTACCTTGATGTTTAGAGCTATGTGAAGAAAAAAAACCTACAAAAATGAAGGAAGTAAGGGACTGGAGAATAGCCCCTTGATTTCACCTTCATGAGGAGATGAGGAAGAACTCCTGAAGGTCTCATCATGAAGTGTGATCCATCTCATAAGGCAAAGAATTTTACGCATACCATCCCCACCCACATCGCCACCAGCTTCACCACCATCACCTCCATCTTCACCCATACCACCTTTGCCACCACCGCGAGTCAATATGGCTGTTATAGCTCCAAATCTCACTATTATGGTTTGTGATGTTGCACTCATGGCCTAGGGCAACCCTTCCTTCTAGACCTCGCCCAAAATCTAAAAAACAATGTTTTATTCCCTGTACGCGACATTGCCCTGAGTTAAACGCGTGTATATGCGGGTTCATATATACCCAACTCGTGTATATGTGATAAAATACTTAAAAAAATATGAAACTCCTTATTTTCGGGCGGAGATCGTGGGTTTTACCTGCTGATCACCTATTAGTGCCTGTGGCCTCAACTGTTCCCAACCAATTCCTAACTAAAAAACTACTTTGGAATTGGTATAAAAAGACACCAAAGGGAAGGCCTAAGGGAGGAGATAATATAGAGAAAGGTTATTATACTGATATTTTCCCCCTGATCAGGTCTGAAGACCCTTGTGCCTTCTGCACTTCCCCCATTTGTACAGGAAACCCTTGTTTCCTTGTGATTTGATGTTCATCCCTTAGTTATGGCATCTTGGAGTGAGTCTTGGAAGGAGATATGATAGAGGCTCGAGGCGGGACGGATCCAGAAGGAGGCTGAGCTTGGAGCCTGCAGAGGTTGCTCAGGTGATATTACTCTTTTTGTACTTTCTATTTGTCTAATAAAGAAACACATCTTGATTCCCGATATGCTTCTTCTTTATGTTAATGATGTTCATGTTTGAATTTCATGTATGAATGGATGTCTAAAAGTTCATAACTAACTCCTTTCTTGTATAACATAAAGATGATTGTTGTATAAATCTTTGTCCATATACTGTTGCATTCTTTGGAATTGTTGGTTTTGCAGGGCAAAGGAGCGAAAGGGACGTGAAGAAGGGTTTGGACCCTTGAGGAAGTACCTGAACGTAGGACCTGAGGTGCGTCCTTCTTACCTTAGAATTAGCTTTTGCTAGCATAATGGCTAATTCTAAGGTAAGAAGGACGTACGTTAGGTCCTACGTTCAGGTAGTTCCTCAAGGGTCCAAACCCTTCTTCACATCCCTTTCGCTCCTTTGCCCTGCAAAGCCAACAATTCCAAAGAATGCAACAGTATATGGACAAAGATTTATACAAAAATCATCTTTATGTTATACAAGAAAGGAGTTAGTTATGAACTTTTAGACATCCATT